>JAJMFC010000105.1:0-29462 GCA_030574475.1 Trigonopsis californica
TGGCTGCTTTGGAGTTGGAACGCCAAATGGTGGGAGCCCAGAATCTGCTGAGCTTTCATTCTGAGTCGGCTTTGCATTTCCAAACAAGTTTGTTGGCTGCTTTGGAGTTGGAACGCCAAATGGTGGGAGCCCAGAATCTGCTGAGCTTTCATCTTGAGTCGACTTTGCATTTCCAAACAAGTTTGTTGGCAGCTTTGGAGTTGGGACGCCAAATGGTGGAAGCCCAGAACCTGCCGAGCTTTCATCCTGAGTCGGCTTTGCATTTCCAAACAAGTTTGTTGGCAGCTTTGGAGTTGGGACGCCAAATGGTGGAAGCCCAGATTCTTGATCTGTTGTCTGAGCTGGATGTTCATGTTTTTCTTCCTGACTAGGAGTCAGTTTCTCTTTTTCCTTTTGAGCTGCACCAGATGGCTCTATTTCCTTTTTACGAGACTGAGGTTTTGTCGCCGTAATTCCCGGAAGATTGCTCGCAAGCTTAGGTGCTGACACGCCAAACGGTGGTAAAGGAGCCTCATTCTCTTTTTGCTGAGTCTGCGGAGATGGAAGCTCGTCTTTTGAAGTAAATATATCGTTTTGCTCACTCTTTAAACTTTCTTCGTATAAGTTTGGAGAAGGAACACCAAAAGGAGGTAATGGACCATTATCTAAGCCTTCATCACCAAAAGGCGGCAGTGGCCCATTGCCCGTGTAGTGCTCGTCTTCATCTTCATTTCCCCAAGGAGGGAATAGCCCACGATCTGTGAATTCGCTATCTTCAGAATTATTGCAAGGTAAGCTTATTTTGGCTGCTCTTTGGGATTCATTATTCTCGGTCTCGACTAACTGAGGTGAGAGAACGGTGAATGGTGGAAAATCTTCCGTCTCCGGCTCTTTTTCACTTGGATGCTCATCGATATTCTCCTTGGATAACAATGCAATCTCCTCAGCATCGTCCTGAATACGTTTAGGCGACGGCGGGGGCGACAACGGAAGATGTTCTTCTGCCAAAGAAGGAGGCGATGGGAGGGCAACTTCCTCCGCACTTTTTAGAACGGGAGAGGGTGGTAATGGTATCTTGCTCGGAATATGGCGCGGGACGACCTGTCCCTCGGTTTTCTTCTCATTTTTTGAACTTTCCAAAGGCTCATATGCCTTTAGTGACTTTTCATCCTCAGATTCTTCAGTGTTTTGCCATGATCTCGAAAGGCTATTCTCATCTAAAGTAATGGAATAACAAGTTAGGTAACGGGCTGATAAAAAACAAAATCGCTGACTCTTACCTTCTTCGCTATATGGTTCCTGCTGTCGTCTCTCATTTTCAGTAAGGGATGCTTCTGAGAAGTTCGACCCTGATTCCCATCGTTCTGACTCAGATTCTGCTTCTGTTTCGCTCTCATGACTAGCGACAGGTTCTTCTTGACCGATTTCGGAACTAACAATTATAGGAGATTCTGATAGACGATCACTAGAATCGGGCTTTGATTCTTTTTGGTCCTTGTTCAGAGAAATATCCCCCAAAGATAAACCCGTGTCTTTATCAGAAGGTTCCTCTTTATTCTGAATATACGGCTCTTCATCATCCGAAATATACGACTCATTGTCTGATTCTTCACTTTCTTGGCTCCATTCACCTTCATTATTACTATCTGGACGAATCGGGGACTTGGAAGCTGCCGAAGTATTGTGGCCAAATATAGATCTCATCCTTTCCAAAGAGCCTTCATTCCTTGAAGGTTCTGGTGCATTCTGGGTATTTGAACTTTTAGGGTTGGAAAATATTGATCCTTGCAGGCTTTTGGTGTCAGAATGGACATCCTCACTCGATGGTTGTTTTGATTGTTTCAAAAAGCCTGAAAATGGAGAACTTTCCTTGGATTGAGTTTTCAAGGCACCTGAGGTGAAAGGATTATTTCCAAAGGCACTTTGTCCACCACCAAAAGCTGAACTCGACTTCTTCTGGCTAAATATAGAACTGCTTTCTTCAGTACCAGAGATATTTCCTGCAGATTGGGGAGTAGAAGAAGCCCCGAAACTACTCTGCCCGAAAGTAGGCTTCGCACCGAAAGGGGAGGCACCAGATGCAAACGGAGGAGCTGAACTGGTTCTAAAATTGCTTTGTCCAAAGACAGACTTTCCGAATGCAGGTCCCGTAGACGATGGAGAATCAGCAGGAGAGGCAGAACCAGATCCGAAAGTGCTTTGTCCAAAGGCCGGCTTATTGGACGACGATGATCCGAAAACGCTGCTACCGGTAGCAGGCGGGGGATTTCCTTGTAAAGAAGAGGTATTCGACGCTCCTCCAAAACTGCTTTGGCCAAAAGATGGCTGTCCGAAAGCAGGCTTTGACGATGAGCCTGCAGAAGCTGTGCCAGTACTACCGGATGCACTTCCAAATGCGCTCTGACCAAAGGCTGATTTTGATGAAGCACTTGCACCAGCAGAGAAGGGAGAACCCGAGCGTGACATAGACAGAGGGCTTCCAAATGAACTCTTTCCAAAGGCCGATGGTTGGGCCGACGAAAAGGCAGATGTTGCACTACTGGTGATCGCTTCAGATCTCTCAGCAGGCTTGGCAGCGAAGGCACTTTGTCCAAAAACAGGTGTTCCGGCACTTGGAGGGCTTCTTATGTCAGATTGTACTGGAGGAGACAAACTCTTTTTTGGTAACGTATTTGGTGGCTTTGATTCAGCACTCACGCAACTGGCAGACTGTGAAGCTTTGGTGGCTAATTCCTGTATATTACTTCGAATTTGCGAAATATCTGCAAGATTTTTTTGGATGCCATCAACCCAGATAATGCTCCATCCTTTAATCTTTCCTTCATTATTTAAGACCCATAAAATGGGCATTGGGCCTGACTCTTCAACTCCAGGACAAGGATTACTAATGGTATGAGTCGAAGTAAAATCGAGGCCTGATCCGACTGGCGATGTATCAGAATGGCCCGAAAGAGGTAAGGTTGCCCTAGCAGAATCATCCAGGGGCATCAGTGTAGCCTGATTTGTCATTAGAGTAATGTCTGGAGAAGGGGTAGCAGCAAGAGTTAACAAATGAGGTAAAGCCTCCTTATTCCACACAAAACTATTAGCAAACCATGCACCCGCACGATCAGTTAGACCAAAAGGTGGACAAGGATCTAAAAGTCTGGAGAACGTAAGGTTTCCGCTTGGCTTATGTCTTGTAATCAGAAACACCTCATATTCGTGACTCCCTGACTGTATTGGTCCAGAATAGACTGCTAGGAATAAATTAGTTTCTAGCCAGACAAGCTTTATAATATTTGAAAGTTGCGGCGATACAAATTCGGGACGGGGGATGGCCGCTCTTATATCTCCATTTGGCGCGTATTGCAATATATCTCCATCACGGGTTCCAACGACAAGTTGTTTTCCCATAGGGGACCAACAGATTGAACAAGCCCCCGAAGAGCATAAAAGCCTAGAGGTACCAGTATTCAGATCAAAGAGAGAGACGCAGTCGTTGTGCAAGACAGCTATATCGCAACCTATAGCAGGATTTGGCGAGATTGCTTTGATTCCAGGTAGCTTCTCAAGCCCCTTAGGATTAGCTCCTGGACTAGTAAGCTTGTCAACTTCATAGAAAGCAAACCCTAATGTCTCTGTTCCGACAACTAAAAGTGTTTCGTCGCCCGTAAAAGCAACACTCTGTATCCGATCGGGGATGGTATGGAAAGTTCCTAGAACTGACGCAGCTTTTGATGAGGCCGCCTCATATAGAATAGATAGCTCACTTATTTTAAACCCTAGATAAAATTATTAGCTATTTAGGAGATGATAATTGTTTGTCAATAACACTGTAGTACACATACCCTTTGCACCAGCTGCAACAAAAAGGCCCTTGACATTCGCGATTGCCAGTAGACTAGAATCATAAGAAGCAATAGGATCTAAGGGTTCGATGAGTGGAACGGCAGAGTCACCTCCTATTGCCCGAAAAGCAAAGGACTAAATGGTCCAAGCCGAGTCAGCAATTATCTCGATATAAGGAATCAAAATTGTTGACACCGAGTCATTATGAAACTTACCTCAGTTTCCGCCTCTGGAAATTCAGCTTCCTCAATTTCGGGATCAGATAAAGCCATGTCGTGCTGATGTTTTGACAGTAGTTGATTCTACAAAACTCTCATCGATTGACAGAGTGATCTTGAGATTTCATGTGTCGCCCTGGTGGGATTATTGTAAGTGTACTGTAGAGTGTGTACAATAGAAGACAGCACCGACGTAGTACCAACTTATAACAAAAATACAAAAGACGCACAAGAACATAAAAGGAATAATATTACAATATGTGCCGACATGGGTATGCCACAGTTATATTGGACAAGGCTATCCTGTATTACGAACAACGGTACATACTCGACTGCAATTTTTTTCTAGCCATGGAGCGATAATACTATAGTCTTATAGTCCACTTTGATCTCACCATATAGAAGCTCAGAATAGGTATGGAAACAGAATCTACATAATTTTACAAGCAAGAATATCCACGTAGGTGTAGCAAAGCTTTAGATCGCAGATCTTTCCATCGAGGTCACCTTGTAAACAGCTCATAATCATTATCATGATTTCGATTCAGATCGACCCTTCTTTTCTAGTTAAATACATACGATAAAACAAGCCCCCTGCAGAACAGGGTACAGTACCGGTATCATCGAGTTTGGCAAGCTCTTCGATCTTATTGTGCCCAATCTCCCAGCTCACCGCCAACCAGCCTACTTCACTTAGCAACCTGCCTAGAAATTACTCAACAACTAGTATAAACGACAATGCCAGGACTAGGGTTTGATAACTACGCTAGAAACAAATTTCTCGAAGCTAAAGGCCAGAAGATACCCAAGGCAACATCTACTGGTACCACCATTGTTGGCTGCTTATTCAAAGATGGCGTTGTGGTTAGTTGGAATTCATGATTCGTCATCTTGTTACTTTCTACTCATCTGGCTAGTTCTCTTGCATATCTAACACTTCATTCCAAATTAATAGATTGCAGCAGATACGAGGGCTACGGCGGGGCCTATTGTGGCGGATAAGAACTGTGAAAAGCTCCACAGGATCTCTCCTAAGATCTGGTGGTAAGTTTGGTTTTTCAAAGACAACACGAGTTGACAAATTTTAAACTAATCATTTTGAATGTTCCTATTAGTGCTGGAGCTGGAACGGCTGCTGATACGGTTAGTCACTGCATATTACACTCGCATATTGACTGATGTTGTCGTTGTGGCATACTAACATCAATTTAGGAGATGGTTACGCAACTCATATCTTCATCTATTGAGCTTCATTCTTACAACACAGGCCGGGAGCCACGAGTTGTTAGCTGCTTAACAATGTTGAAGCAGCATTTGTTTAAGTACCAAGGTCATATTGGAGCATATCTGATCTTGGCTGGAGTGGATCCTACAGGTAAGCCGTGCAGATATACTGGGAAGTTAGAGATATACTAACATAGAGATATATCTGTTAGGCCCTCACCTTTTCGCTTGTCAAGCACATGGATCTACTGAGGTGGGTTTTTACCTGACTTTGGGATCCGGATCATTAGCTGCTATGGCGGTTTTCGAATCTAAATGGCATAAGGATATTTCTCGAGAACAGGCAGTAGAGCTCTGTGCTGAAGCCATTGAGGCCGGAATATGGAACGATGTAAGCCTTGGTTGAGTATTTCTTCTTTATTAATATCTCTGACGCCTTTCTTTTCTTTGATAGCTTGGTTCTGGTTCGAATGTCGATGTTTGTGTTATGGAAAAGGATAAACCTACCGAGCTACATCGAAACTATCGGACCCCCAATGTTCGAGCTCAGAAAGAGTTATCTTATAAGTTCCCCAGAGGTACTACCCGGGTCCTTACCGAAAGCATTCGCTCTTTGGTGGATGTGCAGGAAGAAGTCCTACCTTTACCTACGAGGACTGCTGCTGCTGGCGGGGATAGGATGGAAGTAGATTAGACAAGAGTCAGTTTTATTAGAATATCTAATCCTTTATGTCTTTAACTTTACAACCTTGCGGAAAGTACTATTAGCAAAAGAAAAGCGGCACGGCTTTTCCATTTAGCACTGTAAACGTAAATACTGATTTTGGACTATAAGGGTCAATCTTTTTGTCTGGCATAAGGTGGAGCTATCGACAGCGCCTGCTGCTCTAAGTAAGACTTCCTTGCTGTCAAGAATGCGATCGTCGGCTTTAACCTTTCCAGCACATTTTAGTTTAGTTTGTCACCACGTGCTTGAGATGAGGATCTGTGTTTGGTTCCCAAGAATTTCCAAATACGGATAAGGTTTAGCGGCGGAATTAGTATCAAAACAAGCCATCAACCCAGTTCAAATATACACAGAGTAATACCCCCCTTTGGCATGATCCTGCCTTCCTATACATGCTGCTGATCCGAGGAGTTTTCTTTCCTATTTGTTTAACGCTGATTTCATAATGGTGTTCATAATGGTGTTCTTGGTGTTCCTTTTCAGCATAATCCCGAATACGACTTGCCTTCCTTTACCAGTCGATATCGACAGTATTCTCGGGAAATTTCAAAGTTATCTTGGTTCAGACTCATCTTTGGAAGGATCAAGGAAGCAGGTTGGCAAATTTTTGCATATAACAGATCTGCACCCTGATCCGGATTACCAGGTGGGGTCTAATGCTCCAAGGGAATTATGTCATCGTGGCGACGGAGAAGCTGGTCCATTCGGGGCTAAACTAAGTAAATGCGACGTTCCATATACCCTCATTGATCAGACCTTCAGCTGGATGACGGAAAATCTGAGACATGAATTGGACTTTGTTGTCTGGACGGGGGACAATGTTCCCCACGACAGAGACGATAAACTTCCTCGTTCTGCAGATGTACTCGAGATGGAGAACCGTCATATTGCTGATATGATGAAGCAAGCATTCTATGAGCATGATGATCCTAAAGATCCAAAGTCAATCCCGGTTGTTCCTACTCTGGGTAATAATGATGTTTACCCGCACAACATTTTCACAAAGGGCCCCAACTCTCAGACAAGACTATTCTTGGACATCTGGAGAGATTTTATACCCGAGGATCAAGCCGAAATATTCCTTAAAGGGGGATACTTTGCCCGAGAGGTTATTCCTCACAAGTTGGCCGTCATATCTTTAAACACGCAATACTTTTTCAATAGAAATACAGAAATTCATGGTTGCGCCGCCAAGTCTGAGCCCGGAGCAGAAATGTTGGAATGGCTATCTGATTTACTCGAGCATTATAGACAAAAGGGTATCAAGGTTTGGATAATTGGTCATGCACCTCCTAACTCGAGAAACTATGTACAAAGTTGTCTTTCAAAATTCACTTTAACAATGCACGAGTACCGAGATGTAATTGTTGGCAGTCTCTTTGGTCACATGAATATTGATCATTTTATCTCTTTGGATTCTGCAGATATCAAAGATGAGCAAGAGCAAGCAGATATTTTTTATAATGGAGAGGATATTATCCCTAATGATGGCGATGACTATATGAAGGAAATCAGTCAAGAGTACAGACACATGGAGATCACTAAGAAAGATCCATTGGGGGAGCGTTACTCTTTAGCATTTGTCTCACCTAGCGTGGCGACTAATTATCTACCCACTCTTCGAGTATGGGAATATAATGCCACTTCTTTGAATGTGGATAAAACTTACGAAAAAATTAGACACACTGAGCAACAAGAGATTGTCTTATCAAAGAAAGCAACAGCATTTTCCCCAGGACCAGCTTATTATCCTCAGCTATTTACACCCCTTCGATATGTTCAATATTTTTGCAACTTGACCCAATTTGATTCACTAGATTCCGTGTCTGATGTTGACAATCATTGGAAATCTAAATTCTTTGAAGTGGAGTATGCGACTGATCATTTACCTTATAAATTGCGAGATTTAACTGTTAAAAGTATGATTAAATTAGCACGTAAACTTGGAGATCCAAAAGATTCTTCTTGTAAAGAAGAAGTTGCTGCAAAGAAAGGGCATTCATGTTCCCCAAATGTACTATGGAATGAATTTCTTCATAGAGCTTTTGTGAGCACAGGTGCTGAGGAATCTTAATCGGTTTTTTTTTTTTTATTGTTTGTAGTGTTTTTATTTTTGGCCCAAGTTTTCACACTTGATAATTGGGGGTTCGATGGAAGAAGAAGAAAAAATTTCGGGGTAATGGGCGATGACGACTGTCATGATTATGATCTGCTTTTGCATTGAATTATTTTGGTATTAATTTAGCTATGTATCATATAGAGGAGGAGCTAGAGAGTTTTAGAGTTATCTTTTTTTGGTTTAGGATATCTGCATTAAAATCTTCCAAATTTGTAGTTTCACATTCTTGCCATGCAATTATTTCTCATCTTTTTTTGAGCTTTTTATTATTCTTCAATTGCTCATGACATCTAATTGGAAGAGAATGTGGCGCATAATTAAGATCGATCTCACTTGCTCGCGGTCTTTTCTTATATCCAATCGGAGAGAAGCCACTTCTTTGACAATCTACGTCCGCAATTGGCAAGGATGATGACAGGGGATCTTTCGTCGTCAGATCAAGGAGATTCTGGCCAGCTGAATCCAGAGAATCTTCAGCAAGTGACGTGAAATTCGATTGACTAAATTTATTATCTTCTTCGCCAAACCTCCCAGAAATTGACCCTGAACTAGGTGTCTCTTTGAAATCCGATTTGCTTTTATTTTCTTTTGTCTGTTAGAAAATGGAAGTCAATACTAGCCCTCCACAAGAAAATACTATACCAATCATTCAGATACAATCTGACCACCGGAATACACTTACTATGTCCCAGCCCCCCTAAGACATAGTCAATTAGTAATTGAGAAGAAGGTAGAGAGATTTGACCTAAAACATACACGTTCTTCGATTTGGTCTGAAGTGGCCTTCGACAACTGCACGAAGCGTTAGCTCTGCTGCCAATGAGCCATTTGAATATATAAGATACCCAGCTGTCACTACTAACCTTTGAGCGTAGCCCATCATTTTCTGCCCGAAGCATATCGATGGAACTAGCATGAGATATTTCCCCATTGTGTAAATGTGTCTCATACGTTTTTATCTGCTGAGCTAGTCTATCCTCCAAAAGAGTTCGATGTTCTTTTAATGCCTTTTTCTGTTCCATAATTAGACCATTGAGCTCTGACATACGAAATGAAACCAAGTCCTTTACCCTTTCGATTGGTGAAACCATATTTTTCTTCTCAGCCGCTTCAATGACGCTTAACTCTTTATTGGACTTCTAAATCGCTATTTTAGTTATTGGTCGATAAAAAAACCAACGGCTTGGGACTGACCTCAAGAGCAAGCATTTCTCCTTTCATTTCCGAAATCTGTTCCTCTAAAGCAGCCTTCTCCTTCAAGACCCTAGCTATATATGCGTCCTTTTCTTGTGTTATTTTTATGAAGCGGACTGCTGACTCTTCTTCCTTCTTCCTTATACGTTCGATTTCCTGATTCGCTGATTCTCCTTTCTCTCGCGCGAAGTCCATTTCTTCATAGAATGCTCTCATGAATGAATTCAAAGAATTTGTCTCTGCGAGTATCGCTGAACTCCTCTCATCGAAACTGCGAAATACATGGTCCGCGAAAACTGTAATGGTCGCAGTTAGCACTTTAATACTCCCGAGAATTTCGCCAAAACCTCGACTGCCAAATTCAAAAACTGGAGCAATAATGTCCTCTCGGGAGATCTTTTCATCCAATGGTCCATGCTGTGAAACAAATCTTCGATCTTATTAATTCAATGGACCTGTACAATAATATTTCATTACCTTGGACCTACCTATCGATAGACTGAATCACATGCTCAAAGACATTTAGCTTTTTCAAAATGTCGTCCATGCCACATCGAACCTGATTCTTTGACCTTGCATCGATATTCAGCACTTTCTGCTCAAGGTCCTTGACTTTATGCTCCAAAGACTGTGACTTGAGGCGCTCACTCCTTAAAAGTGCGTCTTTATTTGCAATATCTTCCTGTAATTGATTATATTTGCACTTGCCTGTCCAAATATTAGAAAAGAGAACTTTATGAGCAGAAAAATTAATTTTTCAAATTCAAATGCTTACTGGAGGAGACTGCATCTGAGAGCTCAGCTGCCATTTCTCGAAACGAGAAAACATCTTTCTGCTGTTGCTTCAAAGACTCTTGAGTTTGATTCAATGTGACTCGGTTCGCTTTGGTCTCGTTTCCTAGTCCTTCTATGTGACTACCCCACTGGTATAAAGATCTACTCGCATTCTGTTGATCCTGTTCCAACTCTTTCAAAACGGCCTTTAGTTTATCGCACTTTGCCTTGACAGTCTTGATTTGAGACGCTTTATCTACTATTTCTGATTCTTTCTGCCTCAGAATCTCACTCATTTCGGCCAAACGGTGTTGTAGACTGTTCTTCTCGGCTCGTATCTTAAGCATTGCCTCAAGTATAATATCTGGCTCATTGCTTTGAGATAGCTTTTCAAGTCCACTGTTACTTGTGGATACAAAATCACGTTGACTCTTCAAGGACATGTTTGTCTCTGCTTGGTGGCTTGGTTCTTCGGATATCCTGTTTATCGGTCGCTTCTCGATATACTCTACAGAAGGCGAGGGCAGACAGAAGGAGAAATCCAAAGCTTCAAGACTGGGAGATTTGGTCGCTTCAAAGATATTATTGCTAGGGTATTCTAGGGTATTTCTATGCGAATCAGGTAACCTTATCTCAAACTTTTGGGGAGTATCAGGTTTCGTAGAAGGATTTAAAATGCGAGAAAAAGCCTCAGATATCGGGTCACGCACAGACACCGAGGAGCCTCTCTGAATGTTTTGACATTTCAGCTTCTCCGATAGAGTTCGTCGCGATTTAGTCTGCGGTGAATTGGTATGGTTGAGGAACCGGCTCTTGAGGTTCATACTCCCTCCAGCAAAGGAGTTCAAATTGGTATCTTCAAGTGTAGATGGCCTTTCATTTCGATTCATTATAGGGTATATAAAAGCGAGAAATAATGAGATCAGGTATATTAGATGGTTATAACGATGTATTAACGTTGCTATGGCTATATGCGTAACTAAAAATCGGGTAGACCCTACCGCCTGTCATGTGCTGCGACAAGCACTTAGTGGTTCACAGCAACTGTTAAATTTATGCCGGCGACAAGTGAAGAATAACACATTGGCTACGTCTAAATATCAGATTACGTAACGTAGAACATTTGAATCGCGAAGCGGGTGAAAGAAAATTCGAATGCCCTTAGCTTCATGCTCGTGATTGCCCTAGACACATCAAATGCGGCGTGTTGTCATGGAGAAATTAATTGAAAGTAAACAAAAGATTAACTAAGAAGCCTTGATAGATCAGATTTGAATGAAGAGATATGTTTGAAGCCGACTCCTAACTTAAGTAATAGTAGCCAACTCATCCAGCATACGGTTGTCGTGATAGCATTTTAATATATTAAATCTTGAGAATAGCTTTGAAACGAAGAGCGGATCAGTGGCACAAGGCCGACGAGGAAGGTGACTCGACCCCCCATGGAATCGAAGGCATCATCTGCAGAAGGCAGCAATTCACATGATGACTCTTGTAAATCATGTGAAGTTTGCCAGCAGGTAGCAGCAATGTTTGGGGATGAGGATATATATGATGATTATGATCCAGTGGATGATCTAAGCGCCCAGGCAGCAAAACTAAATCTCAAACATGAGGTCTCACAGACCAAAGAAGAACCTTCAAATTCTTCAAATTCGAGGACTCTTAAAGACCCACAAGTCGACCTTGAGCATACAAAAGCCAAGCCTCGGGTCTCTGAGCAAGCTACAGCCACAGGAACTAAAGGCCCTCATTCAAAGCTCAATAATAACAATGTCGAGAGGAAGCCTGTTTCAAGCGATATTAGACAGCATTCTCAAACCCTTTTATCTGAGGATAAGATTGTTCATCGATCGGCCGACATCACACCCCATCGACATGCACCTCCTGTGAATGAAGAAGCCTCAAGGAAATCTCATAGGGACACTGTGAACAAAGTATCTACAGAAGGTGCAAAATCAGAGAAATCACAGCATTCGAAGCAGTCACTTGAACGTCTTCTTTCAGTACCTCAAAGGCGTCAGGTACATCCTTTGAAGGCATCCCAGCGTGTCCCTGGTACAGTCAATTCTTTTACGAGACCGAACACAACCAAAAATCTGGAAAACGAAAAGCCCAAAAACAACAAGGATGGAGTTGACTTTTTCGAGATAATGGATCCGAAAGATCCTCGGTGGAAAGAAAAGAGGCCCATGCAACCTGCATCTCCGGTCAAAAAACCGACATTCAACTTTTCCACAGCGAATGATCGCAGCAATATAAGGAACCAGTCTACGGGGTTGTTTTCTAGCCCTGTCGTGAAGAGAGATTACTTGAATCGAAGGAAAGAAACAGTTTTGAATTCACGGAGCCCAAAAAAGACCAACGGTGCAGACTTGGCGAAAAGCTCTGCATTAAATGTGAGTCTCATGCTCTAAACTTTTCTGAAAGTTTCCCCTCAAGTACCCTTACTAATATGTATAAGGCGTTGGACGATCTGGCAGATTTGACTACTAGTCTGGAGAATATGGGTCTCGAATCTTCAGATCAAGAAAAGGCTCTAGAAATCCCTGGAATGGCAGTCAAACTGCTACCTCATCAATTGACAGGGGTAAAGTTTCTTCAGAATCGGGAATGTGACGAATTGGAAAATAAGGGAGGATTTCTTTGTGATGAGGTGAGTTCAGTCCGTGTTCAATTCTAAAATGTCTAATTAACATTTGTCTTCTTGTCAGATGGGGCTGGGGAAAACTATACAATCTCTAGCATTAATTCTTTCCAGAAATGCGCAATCGTCAAATGAAAAGTTTGAGGGCTACAAGTCTACCTTGCTTGTTGGCCCACTTGCTCTGGTCCATCAATGGGCCGGAGAGGCCAAAGATAAAGCTCCTTCATTACGGACATTAATCTATCATGGTCCATCTCGTCAAAAGTTTGCTTCTTCATTTGACACATATGACCTAGTCGTTACTACTTATGACGTTGTAAGATCCGAATCTGCTGAAAATGGCCCTCTGTTCGAGAAAATTTGGTGGAGGATAATTCTAGATGAAGCCCACACAATCAAGAATAAGTCAACAAAGATATCTTCTGCTTGCTGCGGGCTGAAAAGCTCGCGACGTTGGTGCCTAACAGGGACACCAATCCAAAATAGCCTTCGCGACCTATTTTCACTGGCACTCTTTCTCCGTTTATCACCTTTAAATGACGAGTCATACTTTGAAAAGAATATTTACGGTCCCCTTATGAGTCCAAATTCTCTAGCAGCCGACAAGGCAACTGATAAGCTACGCGAACTGTTAAAAGTCTTCATGCTGCGCAGAAGGAAAACGGTTTTAAAACAGAGTGGAGATGAGCTACCAGAAAAGCTCATTCATAAGGAATTGATCGATTTTTCAGATTCCGAACAGAAGTTTTACAAAAATCTGCAGACTCAGGCGATTAAAACTATGAAAACGCTGAGCGGTACGAGATCATTCAATGTTGGAGTATTTGCTTTACTATTGCGTCTACGTCAGGCGTGTGACAGTTATCAACTGGTAACGAATAACATGCCCTTAGACGCTGATGGAATCATTGATATTCCCGAAGACTCTGCTCCTTCGAGAGATGGCCAATCTCCGAAAGGCGAATTGAGTGAGAGTGATCAGATAAAGCGGCTGGAGGACTTTTTTGATAACCTCGACTTATCTTCGTCGTCTGAGAAGATCTCTCTTGTACCAGCTAAACTGACAAGGTTGGTAGATATAATCCAGAAGGAGCCGACCCGCAAGACAGTTATCTTCACTCAGTTCACGAGCATGTTCCCACTCATGACGCCCAGCTTCCGCGACGCCGGAATTAAATATCTGCAATATCATGGGCAACTACGGTCGGACGAACGGCACAGATGTTTGGAAGAATTTCGCAAAGACCCGAGCGTTGTGGTTCTTATATGTTCATTAATGTGTAGTGCCGTGGGTCTTAATCTAACATCTGCATCAAGAGTGATAATCTACGATCCATGGTGGAATCCAATGATTGAAGATCAAGCAATTGATCGTGTGCACCGACTTGGTCAACGAGAAAAGGTGGATGTTTATCAGTTGGTTGTCCATGAAAGTATCGAAGAAAGGATTTTAATTCTGCAGGAACGGAAAAGACAAGTTGCACGGGATGCACTCAACGAAAATCAATCAGATATCGACTATAAGAATACAAAGAAACTGAGCATGAAGGAAGTGCTTTATTTGCTGCAGCAAAAGTGAGGTCTTGAATCACAATGATCAATTCTTCTTATCTTTGTCTTTCTATAAATTTAATCTAAGTACACTACAGGGCAGCTAGATTTATTATTGTTTTTATTGTCGTGATCGTTTCTTAATTATCTATTTATAGCTCTTTTATGGCATTTGGAATAATGTTACCTTTAGCATCCACACGGATAATTCTTCCTTCGAGTCTCGGGTGAATAACGTATGGCTTGACCTTCTTCCGATTAAAAGTAGTCCATCGACTAACAACGTCCTCTGCGATCTCTCGTGGACTACCACTAGTGGGCAAACGCAATCCATCAGTTGCCCCGCTATTGCTAATTGATGAAGCGCGGGAAGAGCGATGGCTTTGAGGGTCAAAATCATCTTGATCGCTATCGTACCGACTGGCAGGTATAGACTCTGGTTGCGGGGTCAAGTCATCTAGTGGAGTTAGGGGAGTCTCTTGTGCTGAATTGGTCAACCCACCGACGTTTAAATTGGTATGATCTGGTCCATTCCGTTTCATACCATGGAACCAGCTTGTAGCGTACTTTTTGGCAAGGAACCACATCCGAAGGAGATGTACCAAGTTGAGTCCCTCTTCTTCATCGACGACGTAATGTTCCTTGCTCAGATTCATCATATCATATCCGTCCTTTCCCTTGGCTATATAGGCACGTGTAGCAAACTTATAAATTTTATCTAAGTCTAATTTTTCCCCTAGACTAGTAACTTCAACAGAATGGACTCTGGGGGATGTTTCTAGTGAATAGACAAATTTTATTCCTGAAACTTGAAGGAATCGACCCTCCATTGCCGGTAATTTGGAGACACTGTTTTCTAGGGCTTCAAATATAACGCTTCCAGGTACTTCCATCACAACACATGCATCTTCGTAGGGGAAGCAATCGACGAGATCGCGTAAACATAATTTCCCCGGTTCTATAACTGTATCTGATCGGAATGTGCCTCCAGGGATGACGCAGACGTCTGCATCATACCAGCGTCGCATGATATCACATACCAAATTACCAAAGAAACATTCTTGAGTTCGTACAACAGAAAACCTGACATCTAAAGGTTTAGGTGTCCAAGCTACAACTTTAGAAAGTTTTAAACCAACGTGAGCTTCTATCTTTTTCGTCAAGGCATTAATTTCTGGATTCTCTGGAGTATCGGAGGTAATATCGCGCCTTTTAATCGTCCATCGCCAACTGGAATTGGCTGTATCGTGAAATGCTTCTATATATGATAGATTGTAAAAATCAGTTCCACTACACAAAATATCGACCCCATTCTCACATTTGTGAGAATAAAAGTGGTCATGTCCACCAAATACGAAATCAATTGAGCCCCGCGGTAATGCTTTGGCCAAGCGTATGGCATTTGGCTCTCGCATGTGACTAAGAACCAGAACAAGGTCACAGTCCTTTTCATTTCGCAAAAAGGATGAAAGTCGACGGCCAGCATCTCGGAAATCTTCATAGACGAGCCCCGCAGGCACAGATGGAATCGTATCAAGCCATTCTCTTGGAAGTGTTAGTCAGCAAGATCTTGCATTTTCAATCATGAATAAAAACAAAAAAAAATTATCTTACTTCTCGATTAGTCCAATGAATCCTAGCCTATATCCATCAACTTCTTTGATGTAGTACTCAAGAGTGTCAGCTATCTGCCCATCTGGTTTTCGAGCATTGGATAGGAGCCATGGGAAATTGCAGTCTTTCAATAATCGATCAAGCTGATCGACGCCAAAATCGAATTCTTTTATGTTTGCGATGGTCAGCTAACTCTAATAATAAAAGAGTAGTAATAGAAGATTCTGCTTACCATGATTTCCACATACGGAAACGTCGATATGAAGTCTATTTAGAACAGGTATCATATGGCGGCCCTTTGTAAGTGTAGCTTCCAATGACGGACTAAAGGCATCTCCGGAGAAGACAGTTATAAGTTGTGGTAATTCCGGGCACAGATTTATTTGGTCTTTATCTGCCTGAATAATTTCTTTATCTGCCTCCTGTATAATGGGAGATGATACTATTTTAGATCTGATATTATCGGCATCTCGATTGCCGACTCTTAAGCCTAAAAGTCGATATTGTTCAACAGCTGTTACAAACCGAGCTGCACCACCGGGGATATCTTTATTATCTTCATCAGAGACCGGAGCAATATGGTATACATCATTGAAATGTACAAATCTCAGACTCGGGATTTGTGTCCCACTTCCGTCATCTTCCGAGCTAAGTAATGTCATGTCTTGTCAACAATTGCCTTTTTAATTCCCTTTCCTTAACTTGTAATATCAGGCACCTCGTTACCTGCTTCCCTTGGCATTTGCCTAATAAATTATTGACTTATGGATTTGCTATTCGCGATATCCCGGATTATTTATTTATCTTTAACCTTCGACGATGCGACCAGTTCTTCCGAGAATAGAAATAAGCATTTAGGCTTTTCCCGATTCAATCTAGCTGAGAAGGAGATCCTTCATATCTGATAAGGCTGACTGCTTACGGTAATCCAAGATCTCCCATTTACCACTTCATCCCATTAACGTCAACTCAAAGGGTATTAAGGGCATTCTTGAAACATCGGAGATATAAATTTGTGGGGATTTTTAATAGTTTCTTTGTGAATTTTTTTCAAGGCCGCTATAGGGTCTTTAGATGGTACGGAAAGGTATGTTTAAAAGATTCCATTTTTTTTAGTTATTCATTGTCTTTTTTCTAACCTTTATATCAGCTGCAAGTTCGGGACCCAATACCATACGGATCCTTATAACCACAGATAATCATGTTGGGTATAACGAGAGAGATGCAATCAGAGGTCAAGACTCGTGGCTTACATTTCACGAAATTATGACAATGGCCAAGAATCATGATGTCGATATGGTCTTACAAGCTGGAGATCTATTTCACGAAAATAAACCGTCACGATCAGCATTATACCAGGTGATTCGTAGCTTGCGAATGAATTGCTATGGCGAGAAACCATGCGAATTAGAACCACTTAGTGATAGCAGTCTTGCTCTTGGTGGATCATTTGATCATCTTAACTTTGAGGATCCAGACATTAATGTTGCGATTCCGGTCATGGCTATTAGTGGGAATCACGATGATGCAACCGGACAAGGTCTACTTGCTCCCATGGACATATTGGCTGCAGCGGGGCTACTTAATCACTTTGGTAGAGTTTCTGAGAATGATAATATAACTCTAGTACCCCTACTTTTTCAAAAGGGATATACAAAGCTTGCTCTTTATGGAATGGCAAGTGTTCGAGACGAAAGACTATATAGGACTTTTAGAGATGGTAAAGTTAAATATCTAAGGCCACAGATGCCCGAGGGTCATAGTCAAGATGAATGGTTCAACTTGATGGCTGTGCATCAAAACCATCATGCCCATAGCGAAACAGGATATCTGCCAGAGAATTTTTTACAAAGTTTTCTCGATATGGTTGTTTGGGGTCATGAACATGAATGTCTTGTTGATCCGGTTAAGAATGTAGAGACAGGATTCAACGTTATTCAACCTGGATCATCTGTGGCTACCAGTCTCTGTGAAGGCGAAGCAAAGACAAAGTATGTTTGTATCCTCTCGATTACAGGGAAAGAATTTTCTATTGAAAAACTAAGACTTAAGACCGTACGACCATTTGTCATGAAGGAAATTTCTTTAGTCAAAGACTTTGGACCTTTACCTTCAGGAAACAATGCAAAGTCAAAGGTTACGACTTGGATGATACACCAAGTTGAAGCATTAATTGAACAGGCTCGTAAGGAATGGCAGGATACTCAAAAAGAAGAAAATAACTCTAATAGCGGACACCATGAAGTATCATTGGATGAATGCCCATTGCCACTTATCCGTTTAAGGGTTGAATATTCAGGAGGGTACGAAGTGGAAAACCCAAGAAGGTTCTCCAACCGATTCATTGGTAAAGTAGCAAATGTGAATGATGTAGTACAATTCTACCGAAAACGGCAGACCAATACACAGGTCCGCAAAACCAAGGCTTCAGAAAAAGAAGCGCAAGCTCAAGATGAGAGGCTTATAATTGGCGCTTTAGACGACACAAAAGTTCAAGCATTAGTTAAAGAGTATCTTTTGAATAGTCAATTGGAAGCATTACCAGAGAATGGATTTGGTGAAGCAGTTAATAATTTTGTCGATAGGAATGACCGAGATGCACTAAAAATATTCGTTGATGAATCATTGGAGCTGCAATTTTCTAAAGCGTTGGCTTTAAATACAATAAATATTGATGAGATAAAAGACTCTTTGAGAAAGGGAAAGCTGGATATTGAAAAGTCGATCCGCAATTATGGGACAAAGTCCCTTCATGTTGCTGCTTCTGCAGTAGACTCAGCCGGTACAGTTGGAAATTCCACTCGTTCTACTCCGGCTGCTCAATTGAATAGCAGGAGAGCTGTTCTAGGAGAAGATGATGATGATGACTTGGGCTTTGATCAAAGTGGAAGGTCTCCCAGAAATAGTTATAATACTACTCCAAGATCAGGCCAGATTCAAAGAGACAATACAAGAGCAACTACTGACAGGTCATCGCGGACTAGGAGTGCAAGGACAACTGCTTCGCGTGCTGCAACTACACAGAGAGATGCAGATGGAGATGAGGTTCTAGACTCAGATGAGGATGAATTTCAATCACACGACGACCAGGACCAAGATGATGAGCAAGAAAATCCAAGAGCAAGTAGAACCACCACCACTCGAGCAAGGTCACGAACAAGACAACAGGCTGCTCAAGCTAGCCCGCCAATCAGACCAACAGCTACTGCTAGGGTGCGCCAACCCAGGAATGCACCAGGATCATCATCATCATCGCAACGACCTCGTGCAACGACTCCAGCCGCCGCTGCAAGGCAGTCTAAATTGTCATTTGTTCGGTCATCTCAGCAACAAGAAAATGCTGATACTTCACGTCAACGGGTTGTTGGACGACCTGAAAGACAAAGGAGACCCCCAGAGCCTCCGACTGTTATTCTCAGTGACGAAGATGATGCCTTTTCTTAGGCGGTACAGCGGGGGAGAGAGAAATTATTTACACATCTCTATATACATTGCATTTGTATTTCTTAGCTATCTTACTGCCATATAGTAGAAGTCACGATTCCCCAGAAATATGGAAGCGGAACAAGAAGGAAAAAAAAAAAATTCTGTTTTTCATTACAACGTACATAATTTGTGGAGAAGAAAAAAAAAAAAAATGTGCATTGCATAGCCCTCTCTGTATAAATATCAAACAAATGCCAGACACATTTTTTTTTTTTTTTTTTTTCAAATAACATTAAAAGTTCTAAAGATTTTACTCCTTAGATTCAGATGCTGCAGGCGCAGCTTCACTGGAGCCAGTCACTTCTTCTACAGTTTCATCCTCCTCTTCAGCCGCATCACCAGATGGGGCACCAGGGAATCCACCACTCTTCATTTGCTCACTAAGAGCGGAGAAGTCGAGTCCGCCGGGCATTCCAGGCATTCCCCCCATTCCACCCATTCCGGCCATACCTTCCATACCAGGCATTCCTCCGGGCATACCAGCCATGCCAGCCATTCCCTCAGGCATTCCACCTAGTTGAGAAAGATCATCTTCAGGTTCTTCATCTTGTTCATCTTCATCGACCCATTTATCGAAATCGGTTCTCAAAAAGTGAACCTTAGCCTTATCTTTAAGAAGTCTTGGCCAGAAAGCTGCTTGTGGTGTCTTTTTCCGAAGAACAAAGTAGACACATCTGTCGTTTCGAGATTGACTGGAGTTATTAGGATCAATCTCTTCGTAAAAATGAAGATCGAGGTGATAATGCTTGGAATTTGAACTATCATTCGCATCAAAATACAGAGCATCAGGTCTGATGTCTATTTCTGGATCCTTGAGATCCGGTGCATTAACCGTAAGGTAAATGACATTCTTTTCTGGCTTAGTAGCATCAGATCGTTGAGCCCATGAGACTAGAGAATACAACAACCTGTTAGTTTTGAGTCATCACAATCATTATCAATCTCCTTACCTTCTGGAGTTACTTGAACTGGAGCCATTCTTGTTGTTATTTTCGGGTGTGATTACTTAACAAACTCGGATCTTGGTTTTAATTTTTCTGATTGAATTTTGATCCCTGACGTAAGTTGCAACTTCTTAAATCAAAGTCGGGAAAAAAATGATTTCTGTCTATTTACCCCACGCAACATCATAATGGAAGCACATGGAAAGAAAAGAAAATCTAAGAAAAGCAATAAAGGAATTTTGATGAACAATCCTGTATTCTAAAACCAACGTAAATGCCCAAAAAGTAAATCAAAATCAAACTAAAATAACAGAAATAGAAAACTATATTATTGTAAATTATCTACTAAAAGGAGGTACCTTGTCAAGTGCTCTAGACAGAGTCTTTCTAGAATCTTGCACAATGTCTCCTTCGCCATTCCGCCAAAGCTTGAATTCAACGTCTGGAGGAAGATCACGTTTAGCTCGGATTACTCTCCTCCGCCACTCTTCTAGCCGCTTCCCATGTTCGGATTTAAGAGGGTACTCTGTTGCCAAATTGGAATCAGAAAGTGCTGCAGAGCTCTGCTCGTAGATTGTAGATTCTGATCGGTTCACCTTGTGTCCCTTTGACCATTGCTGCTGCTGATCACTTCTGTCGTGTTGCGCATCTGCAAATTTGACTGTACATTCATTATTATCATCATCTCCCCTCTCAAGATCAGTAGTTGACTTTGCCTTGTCCGAATTGAGTAGTAACTCTGCTATTGCACTAGATCCGGGTGTCGCCTTATCTTCAAAGCTTATAGGAGATGATCGTAGATTCTGGGGCTTCCTTGCAATTGGCGGGGGTGTATTGGTGGATGCCTTTTTGTCAGCCAACGACACAGCAGGCTTGAGACTAGAACCATCAGTCTCTGGACTATGGTGGTATTTCCCATTATTTGTTGCGGTTCTATGATGAGACGGTGATAGATCTGGCCTCTTTTCAGCCATCCCTACCGGGGTTACCGGATATGCAACAGTGTCCTGAGATGTAGTTCCTTTGTCGTATCGATAACGACACTTCCTCATGATAGTATCTGGCTGTTCCAAGGGCTGATTAGTTGGCGTTGTAATGTCCCTAATATAAATGGCTAAAATTTGACCAGGATATCGCTGAGCAATAATGGAATAAATTTCCAAATCCATCTCACCAGAGTCTCCTATTAATATAAATTTTCTTCCAGGAAAATCTTTAAGAATACCATCAAGAGAAGCCTTTTTCCTCTCAAGTACAGGTTCTAAAACACCAGCCCATAATCCACTATAATGTTTTAAATGCATAGAACCTTCAGGTAAACCTGCAGATTTTAAGAAATCTTTTAAAGCTGGATAAAGCTGCCATGGTGCATTAGATACATAATGAAAGTACACACCCATTTTTTGCATTTGTTTATACCATTCTCTAACTCCAGGTATCTCAACCTCTGAGAATTCTTTAGAGAATACATTACGAAATACAGTCTTGCGATCTCCTAGAATACCAGTGTGCTTTACCGTATCATCAATATCACTAATGACACTGACACCGTAATAATCAACATAATCAACTTGTTGAACAGCAAATAGATTTTCAGATCCACCATTTATGTGAACTCTTGCTGGAGGATAATCAAGTTGTATCCTCAATTCGAATCGTCCACTAGCTGCTGTGAGAGTATCAAAATTATCATCAATTGTACCATCTTCAGACTCTGCCTGTATATTGACATTTTTTCGCACAACAGGCTGAGCCAAAAATGGAGCAATCCGAGATTTAATCCGTAAATTAGCAGATTCCAAGCTTTGTGCTTTTATCACCAAATCTTCAGTATTTATGTCATCATCATTCTCATCTAAATCAATAAGATTCAATGATGAAGTTGAGCGGCTAGCAGAATCACGTACCTTATAAGATGAAATAGGAGAATCATCATTATTCTGGTTCCCAGGGGTATTGGATCGTTTACCCTTAAGAGCAGATGCCTTGGCACGAGCTCCACTCCAAATAGAAGAAGACCACCGTTTCACATCATCTTTGCTAATACTAGAAGCAGCCGATATAGGATTAGATAATATCGAACGATAACTGGCAGTTGAGCCACCTGAATCGCCAGGTTGATCATACTCAGATAGTGATATGGAGGTTCGTGCAGATGAAGGAGTTGAATTGCTTACTCGACTAACAAGGAACTGTTTTGCCATGCCAAGAATGACTCGATTCTTACGGCCCATTACACCAGGCATATAAATCCAACCTCGAACATCGACTTCATAACAGCCTCCATGTTGATCAGATACTCTCCTGGCGTATGAAGGATACATTATAAGAAACTGCGCCGTATTACTAGCGCCATTCCCAGGAGATTTAGGAACGTCTGCATGATCATCAGAAAGAAAAAGACGCTCTTGGCTGGTACTTGCAAACCCAAAATATGAAGATAGCTGAGTGTAGGATCCAGTCCTGGATGAGGAACCCCTAGGTAAAGAAGATGGATCAGAAAGTGTAGGCGAGGTCGCGACGGAAGACTTTGAAGGTGAGAACATTTCATTCTTAATATCACGGGCAATTGAAGGGCTCAACTTTGCACCAGCACCATTATTATTATTATTATTATTGTTACGATTTTCGTTGCCTTTTGGCTTGTCATCTGTCAAACTCTGCTGCCTTTGATGATACTGGCGTCTGGTTTGTTCATCTTTACTAGAATCACCATGGCTTAATGTTGTCAAATTAAGAGGAGCAGGCTTTAACTTGCGCTTCACATAAGAGGATCCCTTATACTTATTAATAAAAGCTTTGTCATCACCATCATCAATCACTGGTTTCTTTGGCTTTCGAAATGTAATTGGAGAGTTTGACGATATATCAGAATAAGAAGGTGCTAGTGTAAATTCCAGAGATGTGTTATCATCATCTAAATCATTCCCATTGCGCTGCCCAGATATGGGAGGTGAGCTCAATATGTTGATTCGAGGTGGTAATGCTGGAGGCTTTCGCCTTGTACTAGTTCCAAAACTGTTTGTACTGCCGCCACTACTGCCACTACTGATGCTGTCTCCTCTTTTGGAATTATTATTATTAACTGACTTGAAATGCCTTGGAGGCAATGGAGGTGGTGATGTTGCCAGATCTTTTAGTCCCCTTCTCGATGACATACTTTAAAAAGTTTAGTCAAACCACCAAACAAACCCCGACTACTTGTCGACATCTAACGAAAAGGCAATTCCTCATCTAAAATCTTGGATTAATTTGGTTGACTCCTTTGAAAACGCTCAAGCTTTTTTTCTTTTTTCCCGCGTTTGCTGCCGATTGCGTAGAAACTTCTCAATCCAGCTAACCCTCCGTTGCCCTTTTCTTCTTCTCCTCCCCTCGTTGCTCCATGCGGCTCATGTGATGAGCTTTGTTTTCCCTTTTTTTTATGACTACGCCTGGTTTCAAACCTGCTTCTACGCTCATTTTTAGCAGCTATCTAGACTCTAAATAGAAACTTTGAAAATAACTCTTTTTCAACAATTGATATAGTACAACATTACACGAGGAAAGGAAAAGAAAAGAAAAGAAACCACAAGCTGCCTATTACATGGGAATGTCCCCGCTATCATTAACAGGTGCTGGTGCACTCGCTGATGACGCTGAGGGTCCACTCTCAAAGTAATCAGCCATCTCTGCATCAAGCTGCTCTGCAGTTTTAGGAGGGCCTCGTCTGGGTCGACCCTTGAAAGGACCGCGAGTTCCTCGAATTCCTCCTCTTCCTCCACGCGCAGGCTTTGCATTTGCTCGCTTTTCCCTAGCAATGGGAGCCTGAACTTGTACTACAGGTTGTACAGCAGGTCTTGAAAGCCACAAGTGTCAGAATCAAAAAGAAAATGCAAACTAATTAACAAATTAAAACTCACTTCGGTCGTAATCTATCGGCCAACGCCTTCTTTGTAGGATCAATGATGACCTCGACCTGATATATATTATTAGAAAAAATATCGACTAAATTCATAGCAGCTCAAAAACTTACCTTGATCTTCTTTTTTCCGCCATCAATGGGAGTTCCGTTAAAACGATTAGTCGCCTTGGCTGCATCTCCTGTCTTACTGAAGATGACAGTTGCAACACCTGTAGATTTTCCTGATTCGTTATACGCAAGTAAAACTTTTTTGATTGGTCCAATTTCGACAGAGAAATAATCCTGAATGAAGCGCGTATTGGTCAATGAACATATAAAAAGCAAAAATATTACTACTTTGATTGGCAGAAGGAAGGGGGGGTGGGGCTGGAGGTCACAAGGCAGAAACTCCATAGAACTGGATAAGAATATATGATGGTTCAGCAGAATTTCACTAGTGTTTAAACCCATAGATGGACCATTATTGAATGGTTTTATATGGTTTTATATCATTATTCTGCCTTGTTAGTAAGAAAAGAAGATTATCCTAACCTCCAATATTCACAAAGGGGTATAATATAATGAGATTCTCACAATAGGCATCGGCTGCACATATCATTAAAAATAAATGAGAACAAATGCACTGGCGCAAAAAATAAAAGGTATCAATCAGAATCGTACTTTCCATCTTGCCGCAGTTCATTCTAGATAACTAGCTTTCAGTATGAATTGCGCCATAATAGTAGAAATACTTGAGCCAAGATCCTTGCATAAATTTAGCCGTAAAAGATCTAGCACTATTTTTTTCTCTTTTTCCCCCAGAACAACCCAACAATGAGATCTTTTAACAAGATTCGAGATAAAAGGTCAAAGACCTATGAAGCACTGTAAGTGCTGGCAATAATAACCATATACTTAGCCGACCAAATGCAAGAAAAAAAATATATATAAAGAAACCCACTTGCGCTTATATCAGTAGCAATATACGGATATTCTTTTTTTTTTCTTTTTTGAATACTCCAAAATAAAAAAAATTAAAAAAATAAATTAAAAAACCTTGCTTTGCCTTGTCTTGCCTTGTTTCTGCCTGCCTTGTCTTACCGGAACCCCCCAGAAGAACACCCACATCTCCTTCATGCCGCAACCAGTATGTTTGTAAATTGATTTTGACATACCTTTATAGCATCAGAAGTAATATCTTGGGGCTATTTTAAGTTGAAGAAGGAAATGACCATTTGGTTAGTTGGAATCGAAGAAAAACCAAATTTTAAAAGGAGGGGAGCGAGGGAATGGCAGGATTGACTGATATAATCCGAAATAATCTTTTACAGATAGCAATTTGCAAGAGGGTCAATTTTTATCAAAAAGGTTCAACGCTCTTTCTTTTTTTTACCCTTTTTAAAACAGACAAATAGCAAGTGCTCTGTTGATATGGAAATATTCACTCATCAAGCCATCCCTCCAATAGTAGGGAGAGGAATAAACAAACATACCAAATTGGAAATGACAACTTTGTCGCTTTGATCAATCAGAGATGTTCTAGGTGGCTGAACAGTACGAGCAGGTACAGCTGCCTGCTGTTGTTGTTGTTGTGGTTTCTGTTTAGGCGTGACCTTCCTCTGTGCAGCCTTCTGAACGCCTCCGCGTCTTGCACCTCGGAATGGTCCAGATCCCCGTCGAGGCTTGGACGAGATAATATCATCGAGAGATTTATCAAGATCTGCCATTATCAAGACGAAATTTCTATAAGTTAATTGATCGGATTATATAAGATGGTCGACAGATGTATAAGCTGCTGACTTTTGGTGGGAAAAAAAGCAGTGCAACCGGCGAGGGATTATCCTTTGTTCTTGGGCGGATTGGGAGCAACCGCCGCCCATCGAAGTAGTAGCATGGGGTTAGATTTGAGATGAGACGAAAAATTATTATTATTATTATTATTATTATTATTTAGTGTGAGAGTTTATTGCACAACATACAAACATGTAGACAGGGACAATGACGTTGTCATTCATGCCACTAGTTGCTTCAAGAGTTGCAGTAGCTATAGCGCTACTAACAACTCCGAGCCAGTCAAGACCAGGCAATTGTTTAGTAGCTTTTAATAGAGAAAGACCCAATATGGATGCAAGTACAAAAGCCAATGTACCTTCGATAGTCTTTTTAGAATCAAACCAACGGTGACGACCATATTTGCGACCAATTATTGAAGCTGCTGCATCTCCTAAACCTAAGCAAACAATTCCAGTAGATGATCTGGCTAGAAATATTGGAATCGATATACCAATAAGAAGGAATATATGTGAAACAATGATTGGTCCACAACTATCCCTCTCATCAGTATACTTGTGAAGTTTGACATGGAGCCACTGCCCCATAGGATATAATGTTACCGCTCGAATAAATTCGAGAAAAAGGAAGATGCAAACGGCTCCCGTCATTGCTAGCTGCACAAACTCTCCATCAATATTTATCCCAACAAGGAGGAACATAGTTGTAATAAGGCCATGCCATATCTTTCTGCGGCGATCTACTTGCCAGTTAGCTGCATATTTATCCACTGTTGGTATTACTGCCATTAATAAAGTACCCCAATAAGCCATCATCATCCATCGAACTTTGGAATTGTTGCTAGGAGAAAACAATTGAGATGAGATGTAGTAGATTGGATTCTCCTCCATACTATAAGCAGCTAAAGGTAAAACAAAAAATATCATACCGGTAGCGTAAATTGCCAGTATCAATAAAGTGTAAGAAAGTTGTTTGATTTGCCAATCCTTTGGCCGCCGATGACAAGGTATTGAAGATAAGCGCATTGTCTTTTTGATGAATATTGTGCAGGGGCCAAGACAAAATATACTGCCTAATAATATGAATTTTAAAAAAATCATTTCTGGCGATTTTGCATTTAATGTAAGATTACATAGCAAGACTGCCAGTAATGATGTTTCTATTGGAGTTAAAGATGTTGTTGTGAGACTTGTTGAGAGATCATAAAAAGACCAGTAAAGAAAGTATAGCTCAGGTTTTGATGGTAGCATATAAGTTACCAAGATTTGGTTAAGAGCACCAGGAAGAGGTAAGACACATAATGTTAATGCCAAATTTATAGGTAAAGTATCAGGATTACTGGCAAGACTGACCAATGGAGGGAAAAAGTACAGATATAAAGCCTGCGGTATATTCCAAAACTCCCATCGAATTAGCAGTACAGTAAACAAGCATCCAATCCACGTTGCTACTTCGACTTCCTGTTGTGCTATGGCATTCCAGTTTGAGTCTATGGCTTTTGTTAGAGCACCTACAATCAATGTAGTCTCAACGACCTTTTTCCAGAAAGATTGATCATGCCCATCAATGATCAATCGTCGCTCCGTACCTGCTGCCGTAACTCTCAGCCATGACGGGTGTTGGCGCCTTTTCGTCTTGTGCTTATTATCAGATGGTTTAGGATTCTCAGCTTGAGATCGTCCCCCTAATTTAGGCTTTTTCGCTGCTGCTGCTGCTGCTTTTGGTATCGTTCCATCATCCAAAACGCCTATCGACACATTATCATGATCAGTATTATATTGAGATTCCGATATAGGTGTACAAGACACGTCAAATCTTTTGGCAGGTTGAGCAAATTCCCGAGGCACCGGTGTTTGAGATTCACTATGATTCTCATCATTATCTGAAAAAATGTACCAAGAGCTTGTACTCTCTGAACTCTCCGGAGATTTATCTTGTTTTGATTCAGGAGCAATAGCTGTCACTACTTTCGCCATGAGGGCCACCACCACCTAATCGCTTGTCTGGACACAGACAAATCAAGAAAAAGATCGGAGAAGTAAAACCGGCTATATCATGCAAAAAAAAACACCCTTTTAAATATAAAAAAGAAGAATTATAAAAGAGAACCTTTCAAGGTATATGTTGTTTAGTTATGGTGATGGGTTGGTCTTCTCTATATTTAACGCTGCCCACGTTGCCTGATTGGGACAGGGATAGGAACAGAACAGTGTTAGCATCTAAATTAAGTTAGCCCTGACGAGTCAACGCCGCACGATTATGGCAGATCAAAGATGTTTACAGTATAAGGAAGGCCTCCTTTTTTTAACTACGGTAAACAGAGCAAGTTATTTGTAAAAAACAGCTTATGCATATAAATACAGAAATGATTCAATGTTTTTTTTTTTTTTTTTTTTTTTTTTCATCTACCAGTCTTGAGCGGAAGTGGAGACAAGCTCTGATTGGGCTGGTTCCTCCTGTTCATATTCAACTTCAACTCGAGGAACTTTCCTTGGACCTGGACGTTTCCTTCTGCCATTAGCCTCATCTGCACGAGATCGTTTCGCAGATCCATTAGGTGGAGCTGCTTCACTATCTTGACTCTCTTGGTCACTTTCATTGTCGTCTTCGTCTTCATCACTTGTTGTCGAATAATCAGACTCGCCAAGCATTATCGCATTTTCAATATCTTGCATATCTTTGTAGTCATCCTCAGCATCATCGTCTTCCACATATTCAACTTGTCCCACGTCAGAATCCTCTTCTTCTAGCTCCGATTCGAGCTCATCTTCATATTCTTCGTCCTCATTTTCTTGTTGTTGTCGTCTATTTAACTTTTCTGTTTTATTCATGACCCGTTTCCATAACTTTTCATCTACATTGAGAGGATTTTCACCATAAGCTCCACTTTTCAGCCGTTCCAATAGCTCCTTCTCAATACTCTTTTCAAGTTTTGCAGCCTTTAAAGCTTTACGCTCTCTTGTTTCCTCTCTCCGCTTAACTTTAGGTTTAACACCAACATAATGTCGTTCTTCATCTTTGAGAGCTTGTCGACGTGCAAGGATAGCAACTTGTGTCAACCGGGTTAATCTTTGCTTGCATTTGTGAATCAAAAAGTTAGGCCAGTAGATTAGCCGTTCATCGATTTGTTGTAAAGCACGGCTATACTGTTTAGAAAGTTTAATTCTTTCCCACCATTTTGATGGCATATGACTTCGTTCAGCAGTTCTCATATACAAGTATAATTTCCCATCAACTGAACGAATAGTAGCATATTGTTGATTTGCTAATGGACAAGATTGTCTATTACACAATCCAGTTACATTATACTGATTCCGACAAAAATTTTGATTCTTATCAGTTCTATAAAAAAATATCCAAACTCGTTAGCCCCTTTGCCCATCGCTTCAAAGTAGCTCATCTTCAAACTTACCGTATCTTGAAAGCACAGAAATTATGCCCTATAACGTCCCAAATGATCTAGATTTTTTTCCAAAATAGTTA
>JAJMFC010000106.1:0-34745 GCA_030574475.1 Trigonopsis californica
AACGCAAGTATCGTTTGCGAAAGGAAAAGAAAGTATATTTCCTCACTAGTCTTGATTGAGCAGTTAGTGTTGAATAACTACCTATCAAAGACTAGTTCAGCTCATTCAATTTCTCGAATTGATAGCTTTGGTTTTGTAATCCGTAGTTGTGGTGTTGAACCACTGGTAAGCTTGGCTGGGACTGATCCCGCTGCTTACAACACCAGTACAAAAGACAACTTGCAAAGCTCAATAAACACAAATATACCCGAGACTAAGGCCTTTGCAACCAATTATTTTTCGCCTTAAATCATACATATCCCATTCTTTAGCAGACAGATACCCTGATCAAGTCTTTTCATCTAGTTGGTATTACGCCCCCTTGGAGACAATGATACAGGAAGATGTGGATTAAATATACCACACTTTGCTTCCATTACCCATTAAGCAAGAAAGAAATATTAGCTTACCGAATACCGTTTTGCCTTATCTGCGTTACCTCTTTTCCCTGCTTTCTTTTTTTCGACTTACCAAAGTAGGCAATGGATAGAGCCCATGCTATCGAGGCTCAAGTAGTAAAAGCTCAAAACATGAAACAAATTCTTTTTTTTTTTTTTTTTCTCACTTTGCTCTGAGAATTGACAAAGTTTTAAAGAATAATGATAATGCCTTGTCCAACTATGATTGCGGCGGCCCTAACATTGTTTTGGGGTTTATTCTGTGAAGCAAAGTACCTTCCTACTATTGAAGTCAAGAATCGTCGCTTTGTCGATTCGCTTACTGGTGATCCGGTGAGTGCTATAACTAGTGTTGTTTACGCAGGATGTCTTGTTAATTGACTATTTGTCAAGTTCTACATTAAAGGAGTAGATTATCAACCAGGTGGTGAATCTGGTGTAGGAACTAAGCATGTGGATCCGCTTTCTGATGTAGAGGCGTGCAAAAGGGATTCCTATCTCTTTCAAACTCTAGGTATAAATGTAAGGGGAAAATCCGATTTTATAGGGAAGCAAAGCGAATAATTTGCTAAGCATAAAAACGTTATAGACCATTCGAGTATACTCTGTTGCTCCCCAGGAAGACCACAATGAATGTATGTCAATATTGGCTCAGGCTGGTATTTATGTGATTTTAGATGTTAATAGTCCTTTATCTGGACAGCATTTGAATCGGCTTGAACCCTGGACTACATACGAATCAAATTATCTTCGACATACCATGTCTGTAGTGGAACAATTTTCTGGATACCCAAATACTTTGGCATTCTTTGCTGGTAATGAAATTATTAACGATGTTGAATCTGCTCAAGTATCTGCTCCATATATTCGTGCAGTCATTCGTGATATGAAGAATTACATTGCTAATCATGTACCACGAAAGATTCCTGTTGGTTACTCTAATGCTGATGACCTTCTCTTCAGAGCAACTCTTCCCGAATATCTTACTTGTGGACAAGATACTGAGAATATTGACTTTTTAGGAGTTAATTCTTACCAATGGTGTGGTCATCAGAGTCTATATACGAGTGGTTATGATAAACTCATTTCTGACTACTCGAATGCTACAATCCCAATATTATTTTCTGAATATGGATGTAATTTAGTATTACCTCGTCTTTTTGAAGAGACTCAGGCACTATATGAAAAGGAAATGAGTTCAGTCTTTTCAGGTGGGTTGGTATATGAGTTTACTCAAGAAGCAAATGACTATGGTCTAGTTGAAATTCAGAAAAATGGAACAGCGAATATTCTTGCTGATTTTGATATGCTAATGGAGAGATTCGAAGCAGTCTCTTTAAATAACCAAAATTTTGATACACTACCATCAGCCGACTCTTCTGAACGATGCAAGGAATCGACTTTTACTATTTTTGGAAAGAATCAAAAGACTCCTCTTTGTGCAGACTGTAATATGATTGCTGAAGGATTTGGTAGCGGTATGAGAGGTAAATTTATTGAACCTAAATCACGACAATCTAAATATCCAATTGTTGATTCTGATGGTAATGAGATTGAAGATACAACGGTAAAGAAGTTGTATGATTTGGATTTTAAAACTTCTGAATCTCGAGATGGATATAATAAAGGTCAAGGTCTCGAATCTAATAATGATGAACTCCAAGGAAATAATAATGATTCAAAGAATAACAAGAAACAAACATGTCCTTCTAAGAAGAATTTATCCTCTTCACTCAAGACAGGAGGTTCTCTCTATCGGCAGTTAATTATTATGTTTCTAACTCACTTTTTTTTGCTGCTCGCATCAATTTGAAAAAAGAGCTCTGCATGTTTCTCTCATGTAAAGTATTATTAGTATTCGTTAGATAAAAAAAAAAAAAAAGTTCAAGGAACTTGGTATTCGAGCACGGTTTTGTATACCAAATAAATGTGCAAATAGAGTTTTAATGCTCATCTCGAAGACGTTCAAATTTGTGTTAGCTTGAGCCGCACATCGTCCAAATCAATTCAATTGATCCCAAAAATTGTTGTTCTTCCTCCATATAAGTAGCATATACAAACAGACAAGATATGGTGAGCACAGGGAACAAAAAGTTTAGGAGCAAGGCAGAGCAAGAAGCATGGGAGAAGACATTTGTTGGAATGTATAGTGTTGGTATTAAAAGACATCCATTTATATTATTTGGACTACCATTTATAACATTAATGGTTGCAGGAAGTTTCTTAATGATACCATGGACATCAGTTAAATTTGAACATAATGATGCAAAAGTAAAATCTGTTACAGCTGAGGATGCTTTTCCAAAGAATAGACGTAAAGTTGATGTTCGAGAAGAATATATGAGACTTCAGGGACTTGATTTGGATAACTGGGAACAAAAGAGAGTACCACGTACTGCAGAGGAAGAAGAATTGACAAAATGGGGTGGGTGAACAAGTGTCAAATGGTAAGGGAAAAGGATCTGGCTATCAACTTATCCTATAATCATTGGGGGCCAAAAAAATTTTTTTTACTTGTACATAATATTTATCGGTCCATGAATGAACTTTTTTTGAAAATCCGTACTAGATGAATTCTAATAAAAAATATACATAAAACCTAAACTAATTTTTGGTATCAATCAAAAGTCCCTGATTGGGCTTATCATCACCGTCCAAAACGCTCCGTATAGTATTTTTCAATAGGGGAGATAAAAACACCAATTTTGGTTGGTAAACTGATCGTAATGATGAATTTGTATTCACTGTACTACTATCAGTTGCAGATAATGGTGGTGTCCACCATATATTTAAAAGTTTCGCATTAATTAGTCCATCAATAGTTTCCACTCCATACTTTTCACAGGTATAAAAATAGTCTAAAGAACAGTTTGGAGCTTCAAATATTAATTCCCGAAGAATTTTTAAAATGACTTCCGGATTGACTTGTCCCATATTAGGCGCCATCTTCTTTAATATTGCTGGATGAGTAATACACAACTTAAGGCTTGTATACGCCAAACTATAATCAGATGATTTAGCAGCTTTAAATCAATAAAAAAAACATTAGTTAGTTAGCCCTTTGTACAAATAGATTTTATTTTTTAATTTTTTTAATCTTAATTACTCACGAGATATCGTGCCCCCAGAGTCAATAAACTGTGATATGTAATCCGAAATATGTGAAAGTCTTCCTCCAAAGAACTCCCATACTTCATCAAACTTTGGAAGCTTGTACTTTAAGGCACCAGGAGATCGAGTACGTCCTACAGTTTCAGGAATGAGAAAATTCTCATAGTACCTTCGAGTCTGTTCCTTATCTGGATCATCAATTGTAATAATCTTTACATGGTGTAGTAACTTCATCTCTTGAAGCCAATGCATATAAAAGGGATCTGAGGTGGCTTGTATAATGTGGCATAGTCTGTCTTGTTTTGTAAGGACTAGAAATGCATCTAAAAGTGTCCTCAACATCTCCTCAGACTTAATGACCTGCGGTAATCGATGTGCCTCATCTAACATGATGACAGGAATTTGATGATTCTCATCGGTAAAGAGACGGCTGCGCCTCAAGACAAGCTTCCTATAGCTTTTACTTCCAACATTACCAGCATCTAACTTGGTTCCGAAAGGATCGAATTCCCAATACGCTACCAATGAGCTCTAAGTAAATAAAAGGTCAGTGTCTCCGACAGAGGGTGATGACCCGCAAACTGCAAATACCTGGAATAGCCTTTTCACTAAGTCAGTAGATGATTCAAACAAAAAGATAGAAAGAGTAACCTACTCCATAAGAGCTGCAAGATCTCCAGAGTTTACAACTTTGTGGTCCTTATTCCCGGTCATTTCCACTGATTTTTCTACCCGATTCTCAATTCTCCTGATAAAAAAAAAAAAGGTTAGAAGGGCAAAAAGGACATAACATTAAAGACGAAACTGACTTCCTCGCTTGGCGGAATCCCATTAAATGCCCGCTAAACTGCTCCACGTAGCGGTCTCGAAGCTCTGGGGATCCACCTTGACTATTATCTATCATGGTCTGAAAGAACTGCTCAAACTGTCGAGCAAAAGAAATAAATAAACTTTCAGGATCTGCAAAGCCTCCAATTCTTAAGTCAAAATGTATGACATTGTATTGTTTGGTATCGGAGAGGACCTGGCGTACAAGAGCAGTTTTTCCAGTAGATGATGAGCCAAATAATACGATAAAAGCTGGTTGAGTCTTTAAAAGATTATTAATGACCTTCTCTTCTTGGTCTCGTGGGAAATAGCCAGCAAGAGGTAAAAATGTATGTAATCTCGGTACCTGAGATTGCTCATAAGAGTCAACCAATTCCTGCCTAGTTTTATCCAAAAGCCGTTTAGACTCTTTTAATTGATTAATAGCTGCCATTGGGTTCGTTATAAGAGCAAGAACTTCCCCAACGCCCTGAAAAAGCCCCCTTCCATATAGATAAAACTTGACCCCGCCAGATACTTTAGATTGAGCTCGGAAACTTACTAAAACGCTAGCATTATTGACAAATGCACCGCCTAAAGATCTTCTGTTTCTCCCTATTATTCCGAGCATTTCCGCATAGTCTACTATTATTGTAGCCGCCTGAAGATAGCTTGGTGGAAGTAATAATTATTGGCGATGCCCTCATCTCTCGAGCCGCACGCTAGAACAATCAACCCAACTATGACGACAACACAAAGTCATGTGCAAAAAAAAAACAAAGACACTACACTAGCGAAATGCACTACTGTAGCAGCAATAACAATGCAAGTGAAATTAAGCAGAGCCAAAATAATAATAATAATAACAACATGAAAGGAACAAGAAAAGTGCCTGCAATAGTAGATTCCTATAAATAGTAATTTTGATCATTTAGCCTGCATATGGAGGTGGCAAATCTTTATCATCATTTGGTGGTTGTGGATCAGCTGGAGCATGACTAGCATAGTTGCTTGATTCGTTGTAGACTGGTAACTGGTCTATATGATCGACGTTATCCGCCTGGGCAGCTCGAATTCTTTCAAAAGCTTCATGAAGATCAAAAGTCCCTCCATCTTTAAATGTGACGATCGTCTCATAATATGAGCCTTGGTCCAGTTTACCGTTGCTCACTGGGACAATGACTGCTTTCCAAGAATTTGGTCCAAACCATGGTTGGACCACATGCGCGTCTTGAATATTGCTGAGAGGCACAGAGAACGATTCCATATCAAAACTGAGTCCTGGAAGCTCATGCTTCTTCTCACTGAGGAATATTAAACGTCTGTTTGTAAGATACAGCCGTCCAGAGGGACTCGATATATCAACAGCGCCTGGCGAAGTCGTAGATATTGGCTTTAATTTGAGCGAGGTTCGCTGACAGTTGAACAATATTGACTCTCCATCTAAGAATACAAAAGGCTGAGCGCCGCGACCGCCATCTAGTGTTACCCAATTTAACGACATCTTGTCGATGTTTCCATATTATCGCCGCAGGTCGTTTTGTTGTTTACAACCCGTTGCCCCCCCGGGGGAGGTTGGAAACGTCTTGGCGTGGACGTTACCCGGCTTTTGCCTCTTCTCTGGATACGGCTTATAAAATTGTCGGACCAAACCTTATTGGGTCTCCCCACATCCCATCTCGAATGTTGGCTGCTGGAGTTATGGTAGCCGAAGATGTCCAGACAGGTATTCTGGAAGCCTCAAGATTAAGTCAGGTATGGGTTATTCAATTTCTCTTTTATCCGGTGTTTTGATTCATGCTGACCCTGTTGATTGTTTCTCAAGAAGCCTAGCAAGAAAGCCTCTAAAACGAATGAAAAGAAAAAATTAGTGATTGCTTGCAATGCGTGTAGGAAAAAGAAGGTTAGACATGCTCGTATTTTATTACCTTATCGATTCTGTTATCTGACCTTTGTAAAAGGTGAAATGCTCTGGGGACAGACCCGCATGTGGATCATGTCTTCGATTGGACATCCCATGTGAATACCCGTTAATAAAAAGCCGAGGATCACGGTTGAGTTATCACGAATTGCTCACAAAGGTAAGACAATTCCATTGAGATACACAAATTGAGCATACATTTTGACGCGTTATGTAGCGTCTTCAAAGCATGGAGAAACATATACTTCCCGAAGAAGCACAGACTCATGTTCCAATTGTCAAAAAATTACCTGGCATGTCTGGCTTGCCTGCTCCAGATTTGAATCGTCCTTTAGAAGTATCACATGATGCAGCTCGGAGTTTACTAAAGTCATACAGTCAATATAGCCACCTGGTGGTTGAAGGCAACCAATTGCCCGCTGACTGGGAGAGGATTGCTTTTCCAGATCTGTAAGTTTTATACTTGAACTTACTCTCGCCGTCTACTGAGTAAGCTAACTTTTTTTTTTTCTTGATAAGAAATTATCCTCCTCCTGAGTTGGCATCTCATCTCTCAGATACCTTCTTTGAGCATGTCCATGATACTACCTACAGCTATATACATAAACCATCCTACTTTCAGGCTTTAGAAGAGGGCACTTTGAAACCGGCTTTATTATTTGCGATATGCGGCATAAGTGCAAGGTTCGTTTGGTTCATATTGTTCTGCCCAATGGATATATTTAACCTTTCTTCATCATAGATTCTCTAATCACCCTATGGTTACTCAAGCAACTCGTAATATTGGACAAGAGTACATAGATACCGCCAGATTACTGGTTAGAATTGAGTATGACTCTCCAAAACTAGACACATTACAAGCCATATTTACTATTGCTATCCATGATTTCGTCACCGAGTAAGTACTTTTCTTCATTCAAATATTCTTTGTTATCTCAGAGCTAACAAGCTTGTCTATTGTAGGAGAGGTGGTCGTGGAGCCATTAACTGTACTTTGGCGGTAAAGATAGCTCAGACACTCCAATTGAATCGAGAATCTCCCGATCCAAATCTAACGTGGGTAGAAAGAGAGGTATGAGATATTGGCGCAATGACATGATTTGTTATTTCTCTCTTCTATGCTAATATGTATGTTTTTCCTTAGACTCGACGAAGGATGTGGTGGAGCGCTGTGACTATGGACCGGCTACTGAACAGTGGACCTCAAAGATCATTCACCTTATTATTGTCGAGTTCCCCTATTTCTCTACCTTGCACTGCTCACAATTTTTATCACGATATTCCTGTAACCGTTCCAATGCTCGACTGGAATTATCCAGAATCTGGAGCTCAATATCCTCACGTTCCCCTTGATGTCTGCGGATATTACATACGGGCGGTCGTATTATGGGGCAATGTTATATCTTATGTTAATAGAGAACGAATGGATGACAAGCTACCACCATGGTCAGAATATTCAGAGTTTGGAAAACTTGATACTTTGGCTAGTAGCTGTTATGCAAGGTTACCAGAAAATCTCCGATATAGCTATTCCAATTTAAAAGCTCATGCTGCAACTGGAAATGCAATCTTCTTTGTCAACTTGCATGTTGTCATTCAATTTTGTCAGTATGCTTTGTACCGTTGCGTTTTCCCATATGATTATGAAACTTCTCATTTCAAAGATCCACCTCGCTCGTTTGTTGAACGAGCTGCTAATAAGCTTGCTGCTGCAGCTTGTGCTATTTCTACAATTATGTTTGATACTCTAAGGACAACGTGTGTTCTCCCTCCACCTTTTGTCGGTTTTGCAGTCTATTCGACATCGTCTGCCCATATCCACAATGCCTTTTCCAGAGATGCTAAATTTGCTTCCCTTGCTCGGTCTCATCTGACGGTTAACCTTAAACTACTTGTCTCCTTGAGACGATATTGGCCAATTGTTAGTACTTGGTGCTCATTTGTCAAAAGACGATACTTGGAACGTGCAAAGAGAGCTCAAGCTGCAGCAAATAGCACTGAACCTGATTCGGTAATTGGAATATCATCTCTGACAGTAGAGTATGGGGCGCATCCATCCGAGCAAGAGGAAGGATTATCTTCCAATTCCGATTCTGCGACCACGGTGCCATCTCATCAGCCAATACCGCCTCAAATAAGCTCGACATCTCTTGAGCAGCCCAAGCAGCAACAGCAACAACAGATGAATGGAAACTATTCAAAGCGCGGATGGGGAATAGAGGGCACACCGCCAATAGGAGGATTTCAACAACCTATGCCTCTGCGGCCACAACTTCAGAATGGGTCAATGATTACACCTAGCCCTGTAAGTTCATATGCAGGAGGTCAAAGAATGAAGAGGCGGCGTACAAAACATGATCTTGGGGTTAGCTCCATGTCATCTCATTATATGGGTGATACAGCGGGTCAAGCCTCTCCTTACAGCTTATTTAGTATAGCTCCGGCTGGACATGCTTCGAGAGATATGGGTATGGAAGAAGACGAAAATAAGGATCCACACCATTTAGTTATGAGTGGTATGACAATCCCAGCGTTTGCCTCAATCACGAATGATCTACCAAATCATTCAGAACAAGATTCAGATTGGTATTGGCTTAAAGCTGTTGACCAGAGTAGAGATTCAGTTAATGTGAATTCTGGTACACTTGAAGAGAGTAGTATGCTACCAATTAACTGTGAAGACTTTGTTACTGACACATCTCTCGACAATAATGGAAACCTTAACACCGCTAGCGGCAATGATGGCAGTTTGATGGATGGTAACGAGACATATGCTAGTCTCTTGGCAATGCTTCAGACACCGACTTCTGAAGTCCCACCAGGTATTGATGGCTCAACTAATGCTACTACATCATCTGTAAATAATGATGTTGATTATATTGGCAGCGGCGTTGAGTTGAGTGATAATGCAATTGCACCAAGTATACCGCCAATACAGGACCAGCAAGCAATCAAATCAGAGTCTGATCCTACTATGAAAATGGATTTAGATTCCGACCCAATAGAGCAGAATGTGAATGCAGACGAATTTCATCATCTTCCAAATTCAGAGGACCGTACCAGCTTTGAGGATAAAAATGACCAAAGTAGAGATGATGGAAGTGTATCCCCAAAGAGCCTATTCAATACATCATCATCAACCCCGCAGCCAACAACAGCAACAACAGCAACAGTATCAAAGGACGAAAGTAGTTGTCCTAGCGAAAAGAATTTGATAGATCTACCGGCTTCTCATGTTGTGAATAATGAAAATGGGGTTGATACGAATGGAATAGAAAGAGAAATCAAATCGGATGAAAATCCCGATTAATGAAGTCACAATTCTTTTCAGATTTAATTTTTTTCGATTTAATTTCCTCAGGATTTATGGTGCTTTATTTGAATCCTATTTTTTACACTTTATACGGATATCTTCTTTGAACTTTTTTTTTTTCTGAACTACAAACTTTTTTTTCTTGTTTTGTTTTGTTTTGTTTTTTGTTTTCCGGACACGGGTACAGGCTGTCAAATTGTGTATTTATATAACTGTAAACGGAGATGAGAGGGGGGTGGGGTTTTGAATTTATGAAATGAGATATATTTATTTATTATCTTCATGCTATTACTGAGATTTTAACTGAAATTGACTTGCCATTCTGTAAACTTTAAATTAACAGCCGCATATGTATAAAGTAAACTTTATACAGTAACAGTAGTAGTGGTAGAGCTCCTCCAAACTCTAAATAGCTAAACGGCTGCGAAAGAACTTTGCTATTCATCATGTCAGTAGTAATCAATGCCTTAGATGATGCAAATTTTGAAGTTTCAAATGTTGAAATTATAAAAGAAAAAAATCCCCTAATATGAATTAAATATGTATCTAAAGGTATATGTAGTGTACAAGAAATAACAGTTTTGCAAAAAGGCAAATAAAAGCTTCAGGAATAAACAGAAAAAGAAAAAAAAAAAAAAAAAGTAAAACGTAGAAAAATAACATGTAGTTTAAGGCCATAAGGGTAGGGGGGTGGTAAAACGTAAGGAAAAAGAAAAAGGTTATTATGCCGATGAGATTATCCTCGCAAATGCTATAAACTCTATTATTATTGCTCACTCTCATCGTCTTCTTGCTTTGGACTGTGATCTTCTGAAACTTGGTCTGGTTTCTCATCCTCTTCTTGTTGAACTTCATTTAGTCCATCATATATCTTTGTGAGATGTGCTTGTAAAATATCTGCATCTTGATATACAAATGAAGTTTCTTCATTGTACGTTCTCGCATTATCAAACATTTGTACCAGATCTTTCCACATGTCGCTAATATTATTGTATGTATGAGATTTTAATTTCTTTGATATTTGATTGAATGATATTGGGTTTTGAATAAGCACATAATAGTCTGGATAAATCTTTTTCGGTGGTAAATCCAAGAAAATTGCAGACCTTGATCGACCATTCTCATCTTGAAGTTCTAAACCAGCTGTATACAGTTTTGAAAGCTGCTTCTGAACAAGACTTCTAGAAGCAGGATCTAAAATGTCAGGTATCTTGAACTTTCTAGGTTTACCACGAGGTCGCTTGACAGGTGGTTCTTCCACATCTTCTGAGACACGATCGCTAACTGATTGACCGCGCGCATGCTTGCGTTTACCAACGCTAGCTGGTGTACTATCTCGTGAGGGACTTTCTCCATCTGCAGATTCTTCTCCGGTACCAATAATGCCCAGTTGTTTTTGCTTTTGTCTTCGGCGTTGAGCTCGTTCAAGCTTCCGAGCACTAGCACCCTCTATAGTATCTTCTTCGTTTTCTAGAGCATCAAGCCATTGTTCTTCAGTCAAACCATCATCATAATGCATTATTTTGCGCTCTCGAGCCCCTCGCCCTCTAATATGTGCAACATTCTCCGCATTGGCTAAATCCTGAATGATGTCTTCTCTTTGATAGACTTCAGGAAGCTCGGCTTTCGTGAAGAGGCGATCAATTTTACCTTTACCATACTTGCTTGTCCTGTTGCGTTCATCATCCACATCCTTAAAAACAATGCGTTCGTTATCAGTACGAGCAAGAATTTCATTCAGTTCTTCGTCATCAAGTTCATCATCCTCTTCTCTTCCCAAACGACGCATCTCTTCCTCTTCCAAGAGAGACCTCAGAAAAGCCTCTTGCTCTTCAGCAGTCGACTTGTTATCAAATTTTCCTGCTTGAATGACCTTTCCGTCAATCTCCAACTTATCATGAGCACGTTGTAGGATCATTTCCTCGACCGATTCTTCCGTAATTAGTCGTAAAATACGAACTTCCTTTGTTTGACCAATACGATGAGCCCTGTCTTGAGCTTGAAGATCTTGATGTGGATTCCAATCAGTGTCATAAATAATAACAGTATCGGCACTTTGGAGATTGAGACCGAGACCACCAGCACGCGTACTAAGTAGAAAACAGAAATAAGGGGAGTTAGGGGCATTAAAAAGCCTTAAAAGCTCTGATCTCTCATCTGCTTTTGTAGATCCATCAAGACGTAGATATTGATAACCTCTCAACCGAAGGAAATCTTCCATAATATCCATGATTTGAGTCATTTGGAAGAATAATAAGACTCGATGTCCAGTCTTCTTGAACTTTGGCAAAACTCGATCAAGTAGCTCAAATTTACCAGCTACTCGCCAAAGATTGTCATTGTTGCCACGATCGGGATTTATAAGATTCTCAATCTCTTCAAAGACAAATGGGTGATTACAAATTTTGCGAAGCTGCATAATTTGATTATTCAAGCCCTTGAGTCCAGTTTTAGTAGCACCATGAGCACCCTGACCGATAAAAAGGGTATTGTACTTGAGCATTTGATGGTATAGAGCGACCTGTAGTGATGACATTTTACATTTTATGACCTTTTCAATCTTATCAGGCAAATCCTTCTCGACATCTTTCTTGAGACGACGCAGCAAGAATGGTCGCAAAACCTTGTGAAGACGTCGAATAATAAGTAGAGTTTCTTCTTCAGACAATTCCATTCGATCTTGTGCACCTGTGTTGGCAAATGGGGTATTAAACCACTCGTCAAAAGACTTGACTGAATTAAAAATCTTTGGAAGTACGAAATTTAAAAGAGCCCATAGTTCAGGGAGGTTATTCTGCAGTGGTGTACCAGTTAAAATCAATCGATAACGTGAATGATAATAGTTGGATAGAGTGTAGCTCAATTTGGAACCGGCATTCTTCAAACGATGGCCTTCGTCAATAATCATATGAATCCACTTGACTTTTGATAGAACTGGCCGATCCTTGATGATGTATTCATACGTTGTCAAACATACTTGGAAATCTCCACCACGCATGATCCCCTGCTGAGCTTTTCTTGCCATTGGTGGTCCTTTATAAACAACCTTCTTAATGGTAGGAGCCCATTTCTCAAACTCAATAGTCCAATTGGTCAATGTACTAAGTGGTACAATTACCAAATAAGGGCCAGGCTGTCGTTTGACTTCAATCAGATAACAAATCAATGATATAGTCTGAATTGTCTTACCAAGACCCATTTCATCGGCAAGGATACCATTCAGACTATTGTTATATAATGAAACCATCCATTGGAGGCCCTTGACTTGGTATTCTTTAAGTGTTCCTCCCACAAGCATTGAAGGTTGATGGGGAACATTCTCTTTTATCTTGTGAGCGACAGCATAGTAATCAATCTTTTCGGGGTGTTCTTCTTCCTCATCTTCATGATCTTCTTGAGCTAATTGGAGGTTACCTAGCCTTGTTTCTCGTTGTTGGTCTTTGACGGCCTGAGCAAGAGAATCGAGGAATGAATTTGTTTGTTTCAACAAGTGAGTAATTCGCGTGTCCTTGGTTTGATCCAACAATTTGATATAAGCCTCTTCATCATTGGCCTTAAGAGCCTGTAGACGCTGCTTTGCTGTCCGTTCAACCTTCTTTTGTTCTTCCTTTTCAGTATGATAATGGAAAGACATAACAGACTTTCCGAGCCTTTGTCGTCGGGCTTTCTTTGTTTTGCCATTGTTAAGCACTTCAATTCCATGAGTGATGACTCCTTGTAGATAATCAAGCTGCTTTTGTTTCTCTTTGCGCTCCCTGTCAACCCTCTGCTGTTTCTCAAGTTGCTCCGTAAGTCTGGCCTCACGAAGACTCTGTTTCTTCATACGGCGAAAGTTTGCACGACTCACAGTCATTGTTAGGTTATTAAAATTGGCCAAAGATGCAACCATCTCTTTCCGTAAAGCCTTTTGTCGAGAAAGTAATCGCAGCCCTTTCAATTCAATAAGAGCTTTGACTTTGAGATCATCAGATATATTATCTTGAACCGATTTGGCAGATAGATCATTCGCATCATAGGAAGCAATATTAGCAGGTAACTTTTCCAGTTCTTCCATCCGATATCCAATCCGGCTGAGTATGTCCTGTTCTCTAGCCAGCTTGAGATCAGGGGCACTGACACCTTCGGGTAGAAGAGAGGGAATCATTAACCTCTTTTGTCTTGCAATATAGTTGTCATACGAAATGGAAGTATCCAACATTGCATAAGGTGAAACATACGAGACAACTTCATTATCAGGGGAAGGTGTGGCACCAGCACTGGGTGGAGCAGTTGCAGTTGATCCAGATTTCAGTTGCCGACTGGCAAAAAGGACATTTTGTATATTTTGCGATACTGGAGCATTCCGCGTAATGAGTTTAAAGGCCATGATCTGATTCCTCAGTAAATTCATTTGATCCGGAGTGAATGGATTTAAATGAGCAGGGATCGCAGGCCGTCCTCCATATGCAGCAGGTCGCTGAGGTTGCTGTTGCTGCTGTTGATGAGGAGGTTGGCGCTGATGATGATCAGCTAGCTGCGGAGAAGGAGAGACCATCCTTCCATTAACATTAGGATTTGCATTACTGGTATTGGCAATGGACTGAGCCTGCTGTTGTTGTTGTTGCTGCTTAAGCTGTCGTTGCCGGAGGAACTCTTGTTGTCGCGTTATAGCACGTAATATTCGCGATAACTCTGCGTACTCTGGAGAAGTTGTCTCTGTAGCATTCTGTTGTTTAAGAGTTTGCCATCGCTGAAAACAGAATAGATCCAAAACACGTGGTTAGAAAGGAATGATTAAATTATGACATTACACGGAAAAACTCACCAAAAATAACCTCTGCACTTCTTCATTTGTAGTTGGCAAGGGGATTGATTGATGCTGCTGCTGAGATTGCTGAGCTCCAGCCGCATTATTAAGAGGAAACTGCCTTTGTTGTTGTTGTTGCTGCTGCTGGGGCGGCGGCGGAGGCCTTGGAATGCCGGTAGGTCCATTCATAATTGTATGTAACTTTTTATTGACAGGCAACCAAAAAATCGAGAAACCTTGACTTTAGTTTGCTTGTGTGGGAAAACTAAAAAATAAAATAATAATTAACGCTGTGGGTGTGGCCGCTATGTTTAAGCTGGAGAAGGAAACTCAGGGCGGCAAATAGCTGGAGAGGGGGGCCAGCGGAATCCTCCCAAAATCCTTGCTGAACTTCTTGACTTGGTTGCTGGACTGGGACGCGACTAAAAAACTTTTGACGCGCCTCGAGTAATTTTTTCTTTTATTATTTTATGTTTTGTGTTTGCGTGTGGGAGGGAAACACTGAAAGCGCGCGTGTGTGGGCCGATTGATGGATAGACAACTTGCCCGGGTGGCCTTGCGCAAACTGTCAGAATATTGTAAAAAAAATTTGTATGTGGGAGGCTGAAACAGATAAGCGAGAGAGGGGGGATGAGCACGGTTGTCTTGGCCTATGTGGCTGACTCTGAATTATTTTTTGCCTCCGACTGACCAATTAGATTAAAGTACATTGGGAGTGACAAAATTCAACACCCTCATATTGCTCCCACAACTTCACGCGTGACCTTTATCTGATCAATCCATAAAACGATAATAGTCCATTTTAGGAAGGTGAGAGTAAAACATCATCCTGAGCCGGAATTATCAGGCGCTCAGCAAAATGAAAGACCAACATTTTTAGGTCTCTATAGAGTCCTTGAATGCGTACTGATGTGGAAACATATCTTATTTTTCTAAGAGCACCAGTTATCTGGGGCTCTTTCTTCGTTGTAAATTGTAGTATCGTAGGATGCATGACTTTTATCTCGTTTAGTAAGAGTCTACCAATGGTGTATAGAAGAAATTAAAGACGGAAAGCTTAGGTTCGCAATTAGAAAAGTATTGGATATGGGCCTTCATCTATCTTTTATATTATAAATATATATATATTATACGCTTACGTGGGGAAGTCAGTTCTTTCCTTTTTGCGACAACCAATGAGCCTTTCTTCCGATCAGTCTAGTGCTTGACAACAGCAATCTGTCAAAATATAACGCTAATCAGGCACACAAAACCATATTTGCCCATTGCTATGCTGTAAGTACGCGCTCATCTCATTATTACATGCAGCTCCACATTGCACGTGCAAATATAAGCGATACAGCACACCGCCCAACTGCAAGTAATGTCAACAAGCATTTATGAACCTATTAATAACGACTGTACATGTTCTTAGCAGCCGTCATTGAAAACTATACTAAGGGAAACAACAAACTATTATTTAACACTAGCCTAGAAGCCAAAAGAATACCTCAGTAGAACATAATGAGATTCTCCTCTATGACTTGCTAACTTATCTGCAGAGTTCTCCAACGACGTAAAAGGAATATTCAGTATTATCGCTTTTCTCGCAATAATACTGTACATTCATACAGGTATTCTTCCTGCTGTAGCTACCTCCGGTAAATTTGCGAATCATACGGCAATTTTCCCATGGTTGGGATCTGTTTTCATCCTCTATTTCCAAAATAGGAATTAATCGAAGTAGAAGCAAAAATACTCCGGTCAACGTACAGAGATAACGATACAAGCTGAAATAAAGCTGTAAATTGGCGAGAGAGGGCAGACAGTAAGCCAGCTCTGTTAAAAGTTTAATTACAATTGAATTACCATCGTTGCTAACAAATGAGTATGGACACAGATAGAAATTGCGACCAGTAGTTTATAATACGGTCAAAACTGATCCGTACACTGTACTCTCAAAAGGTCCTGGCTACTGGAAAGATCTGTCCAAGTAGTAGGTGAGCATAATGCCGAGAGGGCGATCTCATGAGGACACCGGTGAATCTGGCGAGACGGCAGCTCGATCTGAATCTATAGCGTCCGAACAACGGATATCAAGATGGTCAAGGCGCGGTTCAGAAGCTAGTCATCGAAGCACTAGTCGGCCATACTATGGAGAAATGGCTCATGACGAAGTCTTTGATGGCCCTATCTCTGAAAGCGTACCCTCCTCTATTGCTTCATTTGTCCGAAGGCGGCATCGCCAAGATTCATCTGCAAGCAGTGCGCGATTCAAATTTTTCACCGAAGAGGAAGTTGAAAAGGCTCAGGATGCTACGGATTATGAAGATTTACTTGATGAGGATTTACTGAATGAAGCTGATCTTGCTTACCATCATCATCACCAGCCAAGCTTGGAAAACAATGAAGAAGATAATGACAGATTGGAACGGGTAAGCCTAATATCACAAAGAAGTGGAAGCCGAACTCCGCGGTTCAGACACCACCCTCCGCGTCAAGCTCAATCTCCAGAGGCATCTGATGAAGAAGATATTGGCTTTGGACCTGAAGAGATCGAATCGGGAGCTGCCTTTGCAAATTGGAGAAATCGACGTCGCTCCTCGTCAAGAAGCTCATATCCAGTGGATATTCAATCTAATTTTCCTCTAATGCACCATCAAAAGGGAGATAAAGATATAGACGGGGCCGGCAGCACTACTTGTACGCAAAAGTACTACTTGAGAGATGAAGATATGACCATTGTTATAGCTGGCTATAAGACTTCTAGATGGAAAACAGTCCTGTTTCTGCTTGCATCCATATGCTCGGTTGGGATTATCTATCTAATATTCAGATGGTTTCCTAGATTGAAATTAAAGCTTACATCTAACGTTACACCGCTTGGTAAATGTGACTGGGTCGTTGTTGAAAATCATTGGGGAGAGCTAAGCTTTCACAATATCGAAAAATTAAGGTACAATCGACCGTTGCATACGGTATTTGCTTCTCATGATAACATTATCCAAGAACCTCGATCTCAGTTTGATGAGGGATATGAAGGTGACCAGAGCAATCTAGTAATTAAGCATTTGCATATCCTAGAGTATAGATATACTCGATTTATATATCATCCTTTACAAGATAGCTTTATGCTGAATGCTGATTGGCGTGATTATTCTTGGGATAATGCTCAGTCTGTCGCTCAAGGGATTGATAATCATGTGGCTGAGGACCGAAAACTTGTTTTTGGCTCTAACGATGTCGATATTAAAGAAAAATCTATGTGGACTCTTTTGATTGATGAAGTTCTTCACCCATTCTATGTATTTCAAATTGCCTCGATTCTTCTATGGTCTCTTGACGAATATTACTATTATGCTGCATGCATCTTTATCATATCAGTCGGCAGTGTTGGTAGCAATTTAGTAGAGACAAAGCAGACCATGCATCGGCTAAAAAATATGTCACGACACGTTTGTGATGTGAGAGTTTTACGGAATGGGTTTTGGAATACACTCGATTCTACTGAGTTGGTGCCCGGCGATGTGTATGAACTATCAGATCCCTCGTTACAATTATTTCCGTGTGATTCTATTCTATTGGCGGGTGACTGTATTGTCAATGAGAGCATGCTAACTGGTGAATCTGTCCCAGTGTCAAAAACAGCACTGTCCTATGATCAGTACGATCTACTCACTATTTGTACTCATTCGATACCTTCTCAACTCACAAAGCACTTTCTTTATTCCGGAACAAAAATAATCAGAGTTCGGCCTCCATTACTCTTAAATGCTGGTGAAGATGAGAATTCCTTAGCTTTGGCCATGGTCATACGTACAGGATTTAATACGACAAAGGGTGGGCTAGTTCGTTCAATGATGTTTCCCAAACCATCCAAATTTAAATTTTACCAAGATTCATTTCGATATATTGGATTTATGTTTATTGTTGCCGCAATTGGATTTATTAGTTGTTTGGTCAGTTTTATCCGAATGGGACTTCCTACTTCTCTTATAATATTTCGAGCTCTTGACATTATTACAATTGTTGTTCCTCCTGCTCTGCCGGCTACATTGTCGATTGGTACTAGCTTTGCCCTTGCAAGGCTTCGAAGCGAGAAGATCTTCTGTATAAGCCCCAATCGAGTCAATGTAGGTGGTAAAATAGATGTTGTATGTTTTGATAAGACGGGTACTCTTACCGAGGATGGACTTGATGTATTTGGGGTTCAGGCGGTGATAAATCGAAATGCAAATTCTCCAAAGCTTGGAAATCTCCTAAAATCAGTCCGAGAACTGAATGAGCAAATATCAGATGGAGATCAAGATAGTCTTGCTACTCTCAACACTATGACGACTTGCCACTCTCTGAAATTGGTGGATGGCACTCTCATTGGAGATCCTCTTGACTTTAAAATGTTTAGCTTTACAGGGTGGACCTATGAAGAAGAAGGTCACCAATTCCTCAAGCCCCACAGAGATTCAAACGTTGATGAAAGGATTGAAGATGATGATTTGGTCTCAAACAAACTATCACCTGCTACCGTACGACCTCCAGTACAAGCTAAGCTCAATCTTAATGATGAATCAGTATCAACTATCGACGCAGATCCCAGTGATGCATCAGTACAACCAGAATCTGAACCACGGGAACAAGAACACGGATTGGATGTAGCCGGAGATGAATTTGAGAATGAAATAGCTATAATGCGGTCATTTGAATTTGTCGCACAACTACGTCGTATGAGTGTTGTTGTGAAAAAATTTGGACAAAAATCACACATGACTTGCTACGTCAAGGGAGCTCCAGAAATTATGAAAGATATTTGTATTCCTGAATCGTTTCCGAAAGATTTTGAAGAGCAATTACATTTTTATACTCATCATGGGTATCGCGTGATTGCATGCGCTAGCAAAACAATAAAATTAACTTGGCTTAAAGCGCAGAAAATAAAGCGAGAACAAGTGGAGTGCAATTTAGAGTTTAATGGTTTCATTATATTTGAGAATAAGCTGAAGCCAAGTACAGCAGGTGCGATCAAAGAGCTCTCAGATGCAGCTATTAGAAATATTATGGTAACGGGAGATAATGTTCTCACGGCCATCAGTGTCGGTCGCAAATGTGGTCTAGTCTCATCTGATGCAATAGTGGTGGCTCCTCACTTTTACGAGCCTGAAGATAATAATGAACAAAACCATAATAATGAAAATGGGCACGACAACAGGAACGAAGCCAAGAAGGTATCGATGGATGCACTTCAATTAAGATGGACAGACGTGGATAACGAGGATAATGTTTTAGACTCGAGAACTTTGGAGCCTATTGGTGAATTTGCAAATAACGGTAGTGGTGTACGGCCAAATATCAGTCTGGCGATCACTGGAGATGCCTTTAGATGGTTAATGGATGAGGCACCTTCAAACCTGTTGGGAAAAGTATTGATTATGAGTTCAGTGTTTGCTCGCATGTCACCAGACGAAAAGCAAGAGCTGGTTGAAAAACTACAATCTATTGATTACAGTGTAGGATTCTGTGGTGATGGAGCTAATGATTGTGGTGCCTTGAAAGCCGCTGATGTTGGTGTATCATTATCAGAGGCAGAGGCTTCAGTTGCGGCCCCATTTACTAGTCGGGTTTTTGAAATTTCGTGTTATCCACAAGTGATTCGTGAAGGGCGTGCTGCACTTGTCACTAGTTTCAGCTGCTTTAAATATATGAGTACTTACTCTGCTATTCAGTTTATTACTGTGAGTTTATTATATAACAGTGGTACAAATCTTGGAGATTTCCAATTTTTACTGATTGATCTTGCAATAAATATTCCATTGGCTATATTTATGGCATGGTCTAAACCATATCCAATTTTATGCAAAAAGAAACCAACGGCAAATTTAGTTTCACCAAAAGTTTTAACTAGCCTTGTGGGTGAGATTTTAATATATCTTGTATTTCAAATGATTATATTTTTTACTGTTGAGAAATATGACTGGTTCATTCCATCTCGACCTGGATCAGGAGATGAAGATGTTTGGGGTTCTGAAAATACTTCACTCTTCTTGACCGGTAATTATCAATACCTCTTTTCAGCTATGATTCTTACTATTGGACCTCCATATCGTCAACGAGCAATTGAAAATATTCCATTTGTTGCTACAGTGGGTATTTTGCTGGTTATGTGTATATATCTTACACTTATTCCAGATAAGATTAGTATGAACGTTTTACAACTTACTTATATGTCTTTTGGTTTTAAGGAATTTATCCTTCTTCTCATGGCTATTAATCTTGTATGTTTATGGGTCGCTGACCGGTACATTTTGGTTAATCTTGCTAAATTCTTGCAGTATGCAAAGATTCATATATTCCGAGGGAAACCAAAAGCACGAAAGAGGTATAAAATAATAAGAGAAGAGCAACTAGCTCTCCGAGGTGCTTGAACTGTTCTTTTTAATAATAATAATAATAATAATAACAATAATAATAATAATTTGTCTACAATATGTTTTTGTTAGATACGGCTGTTGTTTTAACTTCACGACATGTAAAGTATAGAGAAGTAGAAAAAAAAAAAAAAAAAAAAGATTCGACTCATATATATATATATATATATAATGCATTATAAAGAACAAAAAAGAGTTTTATTTATTTTATTTATTTTCCAGAGCTTTGCGCTGCTTAGCTTCTTCGGGAGATTCCCAAGGTTTCCGCCATCCCTAAAAAGTTATAAATTAGCGTAAGACATATGAAAAAAAAAAAAAAAAAAAATGACTTGGTGCTTACAGCCATAACTGGGAAATCCTGTAGTGAGATGAGTGGTTAGAAAAGAGAGTTACAAAGAGAAATTACAAGACAAGAATAACTCACATTCTTGACACGGTATAAGACCCAGAACCAAAAAGATCCTCCTAGAAAGATGACTGCTCCTTTGTGAAACCGGCTGACATGTGGAAGATGCACGGATGCGCTGGGGTTGTAATGAGAATGGGGACCGGCCATCTTGTCTTTGTCCTATGGAGAAAACGTCTGTGGGGATTATGCAAGAAGTTGGACCTCCGAGGTCAAGGTTGGGAGTTGTGGTCCGTGATCCAATCATACACACACTAATTTAGTTTAGAGTTGGGTGTTTAGACCAAGCACAAGTAGGGAAAAACAAAAATAAAAATAAAAATATGGGTGTCAATTTAGTGGGCGCCTAAAAATAAAGCCTCTGTAAACAAGTGTAAATGATACGCCTGGCATCGGTTTTTGATCGGTTTTCAAGTATCTTAGATTCATTTATATATACATACGCAGAGCATAAGTTTGTTTCTATTTCCGCTTAATGCTCTCAGATTTTTCTCCTTGAGCATCTCTCTTATCACTCCGTAAAGCCTTCTTAAATACTGGGTCTTCAAGAAGCTCACGAACACGCTGCGCAACATCCATATTACGTGCTGAACCAAAATGAACGTATTTGGGTACCTTAATGTCTGTGCGTGAAGTTTCAAGGGAGACTTTGTCTGCCATTTCTTTACCAACACCTAAGGGTTCACGAGAGAATAGATTAGCTTTGAATCCGACACCAGCAAGTTGATGTTTCTTTAAAAATGCCAACCAAGTCTCAACATCGCGAGTATCAGCATCTTGAATCTGGATTAATCTCCGGTACGTCCGCCTTTCAAAGTTTTCTTTGGATTTAGCATGAACAAACGGACCTTTAATTACCGTCCATCGTTCGTACATTCGAGGCAGAGGAATTGGGCCCTTTGCTGGTATTCGCAGATAGTAGGCAGCACGAAGAGCAAAATCAGTCATCAATTCAAGATGCTGAATACCATAAGATCGGAGTTGTAAATCGCACACTTTGACTCCCTCAGTCGGTTCCACTTTAAGAGGCGCATAATGAGTAAGTTCAGCAGGTAATGGCATCGGCCGTCCAGTCTCAGGAACAGGTACCAGGTTTGATGGGACTAGATTCTCAGAGTGCACTTTGGCAGCAAGACTTGCAAGCTCTTCGGCTGTCATTGGCACCGATCCATCGCCCTTACCATGGAGACTCCGTACATTAGGAACAGCCCTTCTGTATACTAACGGTACCAGACCTTGCGATCGGCCAAAGATTCGCAGCATTTTTTTGTATGGTCCCCCGTTGAGAAAAAAAAAACAAGCGATTCCGGTTGGGTGTTTAAGAGCAAAACTCAAAACTCCCGAGAGACATTTTAGACCCATAACGAAAAGGATGCTCCCGGTCGTTTTTAGCGGCATTCAACCTTCAGGCGTTCAGCAATTGGGGAACTATCTAGGTGCTATTCGGAGTTGGGCTCGGTTGTCTACGTCGAAGGAGTATAACTCCATATTCTCGGTGGTGGATCTTCATGCTTTGACAGTACGCAAAAGTGCAAAGGAACTACGATTATACCGGCGACAGACTGTAGCTGGAATACTTGCTGCCGGGGTGAATCATGAAACCAGCATAGTTATGGAACAGAGTAGGGTTAGGAGTTTGTTTAAGGTTTGCTCTTTGTCTATGGCTAAAACAGGATCGGTGTCCGTCTTTAGGTACCTGAACATTCAGAACTCATGTGGATTCTCAATTGCTTTGTCGGTATGGGACGCCTGAATAGGATGACTCAGTGGAAGGTAAGGGAGTCAATCAACATATATATTTATGTGTTTGATTCTTGTCTAACGTGTTCTCTTTTTTTTTTTCTTCAGTCGAAATTGAACCTTTCCCGAGAAACGTCGATTATGGATTCGCACGTTTTAGAAAAACTCAAGCTGGGATTGTTTTCATACCCAGTACTCATGGCAGCAGATATATTACTATATCAGACAAAATACGTTCCCGTGGGTGAGGATCAGTTCCAACATATTGAGCTCACGCGCGATGTGCGAGATGCGTTTCACCATGAGACCAACACAAAGGTATTCACCTATCCTCAGATTATTAAAAGTAAGTGAGATTCATAACTCTTTCTTTTTTTTTTTTTTTTTTTTTTTTGGTGATTTCTTTACTAACTTGTATCACAAAGATGAAAATTCCAGAGTAATGTCCCTTAGAGACCCGTTAAAGAAAATGTCTAAATCCGATGGTCCTGATAGTCCATCGTCGATATTTATTTCCGATGATGCTAAAGTAATCCGGCAAAAAATATCTAAAGCTGTAACCGACAGTATTCAGGGCCCACTTACATATGAACCTGAAACTCGTCCCGGAGTTGCTAATCTCATCCGTATACTTTGCGGGTTTTTGGATAAGTCCCCACAAGATATCGCAAGTGAATATAGTTACATGAATCATGCTCAGTTTAAGAATCTTGTGGCTGATTCAATCATTGTAGGTCTGAGTCCTGTGCGACAAGAATTTCTCCGGTTGACTCAAGACCCTGCATTTCTTGAACGTATACTTTCAGATGGAAGTTCTCGAGCTCGCGAGCTTGCTAAACCTACAATGGAAAAAGTAAAGGAGGCGGTCGGTCTATTATAACGTAATGTGTTTTTGTGTCTGTATATATATGTCTATAGAGAGTATACAACGATGTTTTCTCATGTATACAAGATTTGATACAACTCTGAAAAAAAATCATGGTACTCCATAAAAACAAATGGGATAAGCGCGCTACTAGAAATTACTATCGAAAGCATGGCATAACTCCTCCTGGCGTAGAGGAAAAGAGGCAAGAAGAAGAGGAACGTCAAGTCCAAAGTCGCGATGCTTGGAAGCAAGAACAAGGGGAGTCGGATAATAGCAGCAACTCTGACGAAAGTGAAAGAGATGAAAACAGCAAACAAGACAGTAATGATGATGAAACAGAGACAAAAGTAAATCGACCCAGAAAGGGGCTCGGTAATAATGCTTGGAGGTACCAAGAGGAAGAGCAAAACGCAGGAAGCTTCTTAGTCCAAGGTGAGAGATATTCTGCTGCAAATGTCCTTTTTCACATACTTACGCATCCATTTAGAACCGGAAATACCTCTGGATTATTCTAAACTCGCATCTAAAAGCATTTTAGCTGATCAAGATGATGACGATAATCGCAAAGTTACAAAGGTCAAGGGTGAAGAGAAGCAAGAATTTACAAGCCTTGCAGCTAAGATTGAGCAACAAAAGAGAATAAACGCCTACAGAGAAAGATACAAGCATAAGCCACCAGGTATTTCAAGACCTACCACTGGTAAGATTGCTCGGCCTAAAAAAATACCAATGGGAGACTCTGAGGAATTTGACTACATAAGTAGTGATACTGACAACTACAGTGACAATGATTATAAACATGCACGTCAAGAAAGAGCAAAGGATAATGAACAAGATATTGACGAGTTTTTAGCTTCGTTAGACCAACAAAACAAGGTAGAGTCTTCAGAAGACGACGACGATGAGGGTCAAAGAATAAGCAATGAGCTAGACCATCACCTCAATTTACACGATACAAAATGTGACCAAGACACATTAGATCAACTTCTAAATAGCTGAGAGGAGAAAAGAAAGAAAAAAAAAAAATATTAACAAAATCGACTTTATCCACCTTGCTTGTAGACCCATAAAGCTGAAATTCAAAGCCCAGTATATTGGATTTTATTTTCACGTGACTGGGAGTACCCCTGCGGCGTCGTCGAGATTCTTGCACTGTCAAAAAAAAGAAAAAGAGAAAAAAAAAAAAAGGAAAAGAAAGAAAAGGAGACAAAGGACAAGGTAGATAATGCTTGATATTGTACAATTTCTCGAAGATAAGGGAGGAGATCCTAAGCTTGTTCGGGAATCTCAAAAGGCTCGAGGAGCCAGCGTTGAAATTGTTGACGAGATCATCCAAGGATACAAAGAATGGACAAAATGTGAGGGACATTTACAAGGGTTATATGGATACCTGCATGTATAGTGCTGATACAAGACAATTTTTTTTTTTAGGGCGGTTCGAACTTGATGCTCTTAATAAGAAGCAGAACCAGGTGCAAAAGGCTATCGGGCTTAAGTTCAAGGTAAGAAAAATAGGTCTCCTTCGGTTTTTGTCGGTTTTTGTTGTTCAATATGCTGATCCTTTTATATAATAGAACAAAGAAGATGCCGGTGAACTTATCGGGGAGAAGAATCGATTGGCTGAAGAGAAATCGTACCTCTCAGCTGAGGAGACAGAAGCTGAAGTAAAACTCAAGTCGAACCTTAATCTAGTCGGCAACATTGTCCACCCTTCAGTGCCCGTTAGTTTAGATGAGGCCAATAATGAAATCATCAGGACGTGGGTTCCTCAAGGTGGTAGTGTTGAAAAGAAACCTAATGCCTTGTCACATCATGAAGTCCTTACTAGATTGGATGGCTACGATCCTGAACGTGGTGCAAAGATTGTTGGACACAGAGGATACTTTCTTCGCAATTATGGCGTCTTTTTAAATCAGGCTCTTATCAATTACGGGCTTAGCTTTTTAGCAAAGCGTGGATATACTCCTCTTCAAGCTCCAGTCATGATGAATAAAGATATTATGGCAAAGACTGCTCAGCTATCACAATTTGATGAAGAACTCTACAAGGTGCTTGATGGAAGCGATGAAAAATATCTCATTGCTACTTCTGAACAGCCGATTTCTGCCTATCATTCCAATGAATGGTTTGAGCATCCATCTGAACAACTTCCCAAGCGATATGCAGGATTTTCTTCATGCTTTCGTCGTGAAGCTGGTGCTCATGGTAAAGATGCTTGGGGTATTTTCCGTGTGCATGCATTTGAAAAGATTGAGCAATTTTGCATAACTGAACCAGAAAAATCTTGGGATGAATTTGATCGAATGATTGGTGCAAGTGAAGAATTTTATCAATCTTTAGGTCTTCCTTATCAGGTGGTTGCAATTGTTTCTGGTGAATTAAATAATGCAGCTGCAAAAAAATATGATTTAGAAGCATGGTTCCCATTTCAAGGTGAATATAAAGAACTTGTTAGTTGCTCAAATTGTACAGATTATCAATCACGAAATCTTGAAATTCGATGCGGTATTAAGAAAGCAGGAGATCGTGAAAAACGTTATGTTCATTGTCTTAATTCAACACTTTGTGCAACTGAGCGTGCTCTTTGCTGTGTTCTTGAGAATTATCAGACTCCTGATGGTCTTTGTATTCCAGAGGTACTTCGAAAGTATATTCCTGGCGAGCCAGAATTTATTCCATATGTTAAGGATCTACCAAAGGATTCTACTTCCAACAAGAAGAAATAAAGTGATAATTGTAATGATAGAAAGAGAAAAAGAAAAGAAATTATTATATATATATATATATATATATATATATATATATATATTTTTTCATTTTGCCTCAGCTTGGCGCAAGACAAATTCGTAAAAACTCTCAACCAGATGCATTTGCTTTTTTTGATTCCCTAAAAAATTATCAGTTGTTGTTGCGCCTTGATGAAGACTATTTGGATAGTCTCTTTTTATGCAATTCAAGATATGCTCACGATTTTGACGTGGTATATTATTTACATAAACAATGCACAGTCGGAGAAATGTCCAGACTGAATCATGAGCGTAGCCTCCTTTCTCTGGACAAGTTGCGTATTCATAAACACTGCAGAGAGTATTTTTAACAACAACATCATCATCATTGTCATTCATTTTAACCAAGACCTGATTGATAAAAAAGAATAGAAAAGTCCATGCAGAGATATCGCTTGGATGTGCATAACAAAACTCAACAAACCGGTTGATCCATCGTTTTGAATTAGTCGATGATGACCAACATTCTATAACCCGTCGGCAGTAATTCCAAGCATAATAATTAGCCGGGTGATTCTCAGCTGCAATGAGAATTATATCTATTTCTGTATCAATACACCACAACTCCTCTCTCACAGATTGAATGCTTCTAGCTCTCTCAATAAGCCATTTCCGATGATGCCATAAAAGAGGCGATTTGGAATGTTTTTTGAGAGGCGATGATACTAATACACGGACAAGATTAAGTTCATCCCCTAGTATTGTCGCATCAGTCTTATTTAGTATCCTTTCCTTTCTTGTTGAACTTGTGTTAGCCAATTAATTGTCCGGGGATCAAATTGAAAATCAAGTCCACACCCTACCTCCAATTCAGAACCGTATTATGTTCACTTGCAATGAGTAAGATTACAATCGAGCACTTGTTCATAAACTCAATCATATCATTTGACAAGTGATGCCTCCTATGTTGCTTCCATTCACCCAAGGTATTGAAGAATCCATCTCTCGCACCAATAAAAGACCCTATTAATGCCTTTTTCGATATACCCAAAACTTGTTGACCTGTCTCTTCATCTTGGACTAACTGATACCCTTCTTCTCCGGGCAATCCATAGTTTACAATCTCCACATGATGTCTAAATTATCACTATGTTAGCTCACAATACGTTTTTCTTCTGGGTATATATTAAAAACCACTTCGCCTTACAAGTCTCTGCTTTTCAGGATTCTATCGCCTATTTCCAGTAAGCCCTCCACGCCCATACGTCCTGTCACTGTCTTTTTTTACCTTGTATATATGACAGTTCTCGAGATCGTTGTCAAACTACTTGAACTAGTCTAGTTCTATTTCGTGCGGCGTGAGCTATTCCAAATACAGACAGACAAGCTCACTAGGAAAATTCCCACTTACAACATTCAACGACAATAACTTTTGCTTCTAGACAATTATAAAATTCTAACGTACCTACAAATTATAATGATAGATACAAATTAACTGTTCTGCTTTAACCGTTTTTCTTTGGTTTTTTTTTTTTTACTTGAAAACTTTGCCGTCAACAAATTGCTTTTCTGTTCCATCAGCAAGAACCAAAGGCTTATCCCAAGCCCAGGCATCTTCAAGGAATTCCTTATCCTTAGGCTTGGAAACGTCGAGCTTGGTATAGCTGTATGAATCCCAGTCGGGAGCAACATCGAAAGCAGGAGCATAGTCTTGACCTCGGACCAAGAAAGCACCAGAAATGACATTGTTCTTATTCTCACCGTATACGGACATGGCACCAAATAAGTACTTGGTAGAAGCTTGAAGACGGTTGAAGAATCCGGTGATGAGATTAGATGACATGAAAGTCAAGGTAAGCTCATCGTTGTACTTGTAATCAACTCGGTAGATTGAGTAGTCCTTAGGGTCGTAGTGTTCAAAAAACCATGGAAGAGCAACTTCTCGGGTCTCTTCATTAGAATACTCTCGCTTCCATTGGTCAATGGGGAAACATGCAGCAGCACCTAGAGCCTCAAGAGGGTGCTTAGGCTTGGGGGCAGGCTTATCTTCTTCATCATCCTGCTTCTTTTCAGCTTTGGCAGCAGCTTTGGGAGCAGCCTTAGGTTTTTCGGCCTTCTTGGGAGGGGTATACTTGATGGCCTCAGAAATGAGAGCAGCAGGCTCACCGAGAGCGGCTACAGTCTCCTTCTGGTGAGCAATAGTCTGATAGAACCGGGTAAGGTGAGGATGCTTCTTGCGCCATTCATCGCCAAAAACGAACTTGAATCCCATAGTCAAGATAGAAAAGGCAAAGTAGTCAGCAACTGTCTTACGTTCGCCAACCAAAAATGTATTGCGAGAGAGAACTGTCTCAATGGGGGCCAAGAAGGTCTCAAGGTCATTTTGATCTTTGTCAACATTCTTCTTGACGTAAGGTTGCATACCTCTCAAAGCGAGGACCCACGAAGCAAGGGTACCAATGATCTGACTATTGAAGTAAGACAGGTTTTGAAGGATAAGAGCATATTCCTGCTTAGAGTGACCCAAAAGATCGGTACCTTCCTTCTGAGAGGCGACTGTAATTAAGAATTGAGTCAATATACTTGTCAAATTGAAATATATGCATTCACAGAATGTTGTATAACCGATCAGAAAAACCTGGTATCATCAAGACTCCATATGATAGGGATTGAGAAAAAAATGAAGATTCTGTTTCATCATTTCGGAGAAGGAAAAGGAAAAGAAAAAGACTTACAGTAGACAGTTATAGCTATAGTCTCGTATAGTTCAAATCCATCAGTACCTTCGAAGAAGGGCATCTAGATCAAAAAAGTCAGTCACAAGAAATGAAAAGCCTTCACAGAAATGAACATAACTCACCCTATTAACGGGATGCTTGGAAATGAGCTCATGTCTGTGCTTTCCATCATCAGCACGGACATCGACAAGTTTGACCTCAAGGCCTAGGGCCTTGGCCACGATAAGTGGTGCATAGCTGCGGACGTTTGACTAATAAAGAATACAATGTAAGTTACCAACCATACAACGACACTTCAGCACAGGCTAATAATAGCTTACAGTAGATCCGTAAAGGGTTCCAAATGTCATCTTGTCGAAGTTTAGTCTCGGAGAATAATCTCTTCGGTGCTTAAACAATATACAGAGATGAGGAAAATTTTTTTGTAATCACGAAAATTGGAAAAAAAAATTATTGGAATAAACAGTCTGATATTTACCCTGATTGGGAGTTACCCTGTTCAGAAGACCTTCCCAAGCGCAACTAGAAGAAGGAAAAAAGTTGTTAGACAGCAAGAAGGAGCAGACCGTGAAAGATGATCCGAGCCTCGCTTCTTTCGAGGGTCTGTCGATCTATTCAAAGTCAAGGTAGGGGTCTTGTTGGGAATCGGCTCTTGTCATCTTCGGCGGTCACTCGGTTGGAAGACTGGCAAATGGTCCCATCTATTCCCCAGTTTACTAGTTATGCTTCCAGTTTTCGAGAAAAAGAACGAATAAAAGAGAGTGGAGAGCAATTATTGTTTGATCATGATCCCGAAATGGGCCAGGTTAGGCAATTGCCATTGAGTAAGGCATATTACACTCTCAGTACTAATCACGAGGAAACAATCAACCGGCTGCGGGAACTGTATCGACAAAACAGTGCACTCCCGAAACTGCCCAAAGATGAATTTCATGGTATAACATGGACTTCTTATGAAGTATATTCAAGTAAAAGTGATGACAGGAGGGTTACAAAGCGCCAATATTCTCAGCTTATTGAAATTCTTAACCAGCTCGGTAATATACATCCCGATTATCGATCCCGGCAAGTCCAGGTTGTCATTCAGCAATATGCTGACCAAAAGACCTCAAAAGAGTCTGTTACTCGTGTCAAGGAGCTGGATGAATTGGGTCGTGCTTATGCCATTGGACGGCGTAAGATGTCCTCAGCACAGGTCTGGATGGTAAAAGGACAAGGAAAGGTTTTAGTAAATGGGAAATCATTGTCTGAGCAATTCGACCGACTGGGTGATAGAGAATTGGCTACATGGCCTTTAAGGGTAGTCGCAAGTGAGACTGATTATAATATATTTGCTCACGTTTCCGGTGGAGGATATACTGGTCAATCTGGTGCTCTCGCTTTAGGAATAGCACGTGCCCTTGTCATTCATAATCCTGGTCTTCACCATCGTCTCTACAAGGCTGGATGTCTTACCCGAGATAGACGTCGTGTGGAACGCAAGAAACCAGGTAAACTTAAGGCTCGTAAGGCACCTACCTGGGTCAAGCGTTAGAGAGAACGTAACAAATGTAAATATAGTACAGTTTGTGTATGTAAATAAAGGAACTATTCATTATTATTACTGTACAAGAGAATCAAAACTTAAGGAATCTTTTTTTGGTTAAAATATGCCGTCGAGCGTCATCGTTTTGGCAATATCCTAAATGCATGTGAGAAAAGAAAAGAAAAAGGTATTAATAAAAAACAATATTGCTGCTACTCACAGTCTGTTCTACCAGGTCGCAAAACTCTTTGAAACTGAGTTTGCCGTCGTTGTCTTGGTCGGCCTCCATCAAAGACTAGTAAAATATTATTAGCAGAGCTACCAGACCTCTATAATCTTAGAGCTCACCTTATCAACAATCTAAAAATATCATTTGTTAGTAAAAAGTACATGCGAGAAAAGCTATAATGGGATGTTTACCTGTTGCAGTTGATCAGGGCGGAGGTTGTCCCCAACCATGACTTTTAGAACGAGGTATAGCTCTCCGTTGGATATATACCCATCACGATCTATGTCATAAACCTTGAAGGCAAATCTCAATTTATCCTGCTTATTGCCCTTCGAGGAGAATGCGGATAAGGCACTGATGAACTCGCGGAAATCAACATTGCCATCTCCATCTTCATCAAATATGGACATTAATCTGTTTGCTAAAGGATTTCCAGCAACAGCTGGTATTGAGAGAAATTCATTGCGTTCAATAGTCCCCGAACTGTCTGTGTCTAATTTGAGAAATCTCTTCTTTAATCGGTCAACTTCGTCTCTGTCGACTTTTGAAATGTTTTGACGTCAGTCAGAATTTAGGGAATCTTTAATCGACATGAAAATCAATGCTTGTATTCTTACAATTTGACTCGGAAGCAATGTCATCTAGAATCTCAGAAGTGTCATGCACATGGCTCTTGTCTTGTTGTTCTTCATTCATGGCTCATTGTCCTGCCAAGTCCGATACGTAGCATGTGCTGGGACCATTCATTCAATCTACCCTAAGCTATTCATCAACTACACCACCAACAATCCTCCGACACTTGTTTCTCTAGAAGGTGATCTCATAGGAAAGTAAGTAAATTAGCACTGCTCTAAAGCTTGCCGATCCGAAAGTATATTCGCATTGGTCTCATATGCAGTTTTGGCTACGTTGGATGTAATGGTGTTTCAGTATATTTCCAGCGGAAGATTTGCAACCATAAACTGAGCTAAAGCCCCCATACAAGTGATAAACAATATGTCTCACGCCAAACAGGTTACAGAATGAATAATACGCGTGTGTTGTGTTGTTTCAGGGTGGAGTTTGAACGTTTTTGTTGTTTTGGTTTTTGGTTGCGGTTGCCGCCTCAACCGAAGCTTGTCAGAATTAGGAAGGAGAAATACTCAGAGCGGGAGAATAAGGATCAGATTAATTCCCAAGGAGCTTTTTAACCAATCACAGTCCGTAATCGGCATAGAGAACGAAGACAAGCAAAAATCTTCTCTTGACTGAGAAGTGTGCGACGTCCGCTATCAACCCGCCCCTTGCCATGGTGGCTGCCACGTCTAAGTTCCGGCAGCGGAAAATCAGCGTTAAACAATCGCTGCCAGTTTTATATCAACGAGATTTACCAGAGAACCTCGATGATGTTGATGAACAACGCGAAATCTTACCTATCGAGACAGGCGTTGAAAAACACGAAGAAGAGGTAAGCAAACGGTTTTCGCCTTGTTGCGTATACCTTGTTCGCCACCTGTGGCGTTTCACGTTGTGATTGGTCTACCCAAAATGCCCCTGTGGCGCACAACTGAATCCAAATTTAGAATTATTCGCTAACTCCCAACGTTATAGGAACATCATCTCAAGCAGATCATTGCACGGCAACACGCCGTAGTTATCAACAATAATGACAAGAAATCAAATGAAGCTCCAACAAAACAGGTTGAGCTTTTTATTCCAACTCCAGAGGCCCAAGCGGTAGTAAAAGATTATGGGAAGCTCTATCACCGCCGGTTTCAAGAACCAGTCTCGTATATCAAGTACTCAAAGACCGTCAAAGAGACATCTGGATGTCCCTATTGTATGGATGAGCAAGATGAAAAGTTCTTACAAGAGTTAAACTCAAGCCGGAAAGGTATGTCTTCGGCTGCGGGACCTCCACCTGTTGGATCTACTGTGATTGGGAATGTTTGCTCTGAGGACATGTTTGAACAGATCATGTACTTATTAGAGAGGACCATACAGGAAAAGCAGCCTTTCCTTTCACTTAGCGTCTCGGAGATAATGTCATATGAGGATATGGAGCCTTTTTTCGCTAATTACTCTGCACCGGTCCGGTTATTCCTTCGATTAATATACCCTCATTGGCGAGAACGGCGGCTTGAACGAAAAGGAAAGATCTTGATGCCATTACTAAGGTTTGAAGATAGTGAGAAAGATGATGGCGATCCTTATGTATGTTTCCGGAGGCGAGAATTTAGACAAGTTCGTCGGACTCGTAGGACTGATTCACAGAGCAGTGAAAAGCTTGGGAGATTACATTCTGAAATGGAGTTGGCTTGCACACTCATCGAGATGGTTGTTAGACGCGAACGTGGATTGAGGGAAAGCCTTCAGCTGGAATCTGAAATATTCAACCTACGAACGAAAACAAAAGCAGTCAAACGGAAACTTTCTATTAAAGGGGATGATGAGCTTTTTGTTAACCATAAGAAAAAGAGGCCAACTGTTGAGGATAAGACGGAGGCTAAGGCTGCTGTTACTCCTGGGCAGGCTAAAGGTGTATTGGCAACAGCAGGTACAGCTGGATCAATGGGTTTAAGTACCCAAGGAGCACTATCTGGTACCCCACAATTCCCTGCAGGGATGATTGCAGGCCAAATTCCCGGGAATGGAGCTGTACCTCGTCTTCCTTCTAGTAAGGTTCCCGAAGTGGAATTGGTCAGCTTGGAAACTGTTCGTCGAGAAAAAGCGCTTGCAATTCAAGCAGCTGTTCAAGAGAAGCTTGCTCGACGCAAGGAAGCTGAAGCTGGATGGACCGATTACACAGAAAATAGTATTAATCCGAAACTTTTATTACGCAATGCGACACCGACAGATTTATTGTATCATGCATCATCTGAAGATGGTCGCAATATATTAGGAACACAACAGCCAATATATGCTTTCAGACGAAGATTTGGTCGTGGTGGAAGGCAATTTATTGATCGGCGAGGACTCATGAGAGGGTTTGGTTTATCTGAAAATTTCCGACAGCTAGTACAAGAGAGATACAAGTTTGACTTGGGAGGTTAGTCGGAATCGGAACGGAACAAGAATGTTTTTAACGAATTTATGAAGAATCAATTTTATTTATATTTCCATAAAGAATGCTTATGAGAATTACGAAATTTGAAACGAATCTAGCCTTGATGGCAAAAGAAAAAAGGAGGGAGAGAGAGAGAGAGAAGAGAAAGAGAAAAAGTTTGTCCTTGAACTAAAAAGGGAAGCACAATATGGGGGGTTTGTGAAAGTTCAATATGGAGAGAGTTTATTATGTATCTTGTGATTGATTTACTTTGGAGTTATGTCCTCTTTGCTTTTGAATATAGAGTTTTCTCTCTTGTATAAAACCAATTTTCTTTTTTTTTCCCCTTTTTTTTTTTTTTTTCTTTCAGTCCGTCGGTTGGATGGCATGTATATTAGAGATAACGATGTTTTATTATTTATTTATTTATTTATTTATTATTATGCAGGATTTGCGCATGGAATCTGGCGGTAAATGCGGGAGTAGAGAATGGGGGAAAGGGTTGTTCAATGGAGGAATTGATGCTCTTTGTTTTCCTTGTGTCAGGATAGACAACAAAGAAAGGGCGCTAGAGCTTAACCTTGTAGAGGTGCGGCGTCGAAGTGTCAAAAGGAAAAAAAAAAGGGCAAATTAACCCGATTTCAGGGGAAAACCAAATAAGATAGCACTTTGTCTTTGTAATTAGGAAGGGGGGGAAAGAATGTAATGCAAG
>JAJMFC010000107.1:0-33271 GCA_030574475.1 Trigonopsis californica
TTAAAAAAAAAAAAAAAAAAAAAAAAAAAAAAAAAGAAAAAGATTTATTTGATGATATTATTTTTGGATTGCTTATTTTACCCACATTTTATATATAAAGAAACAAGAAAGATATTAGATTTAGTGTGTTTGTTTAGGAAAAAAAAAAATTAAATGGTTTATATATTTATTATATTTATATTTAAAAAAAAAAAAGTAAAGAACAGAGAATAAAAGGAAACGCCAGCCACGCGTTTTTTAATTAATTGTACATTTACATAATAATAACTTGGGAAACACAACAACCAGCCACTCCACATTCACCGCTTAAGTCCATCTAATCTAGCCATAAGATCGTCATCATCTCCAATTGCTTGAGGTACTTTATGTGAAGAATCAGTTGTTGCATTTGATGTTGCAATACCCTTTGGGGCTTCTGCAAGCTGTTGTTATTATTCTTTTGTTAGCCGTATATATATATATTAAATTCCACACCAACAACCCCTTGTAACTTACAGATTGTGACAGATCGATTCCAATCTCGTCCAGGACCTGATTGACAACATTCTCCGTCTCTTCTATAAGTAAAATAAGAATCCCCAAGTTAGAAAGAATTAATCAAGAAGAAAAAAAAAAAAACAATTACCCTCTTCATCATCCATGGCATCGTCAATAGCATCGTCCATCATCTCCTGCCGCTGATCCATAATATCGTTTTCACGCTCAAAATCCATTGCAATCTTACTTAGAGCTGGTAAATTCATTTGCCTGTTCATGGACCCCAGTAGCCGTGTAGCGCCCTTCATTGACTGCATCATCTGTTCGTTACTCCTCACAGTCTAATAGTTGGTAAATGTTAACAATTTCTTATCGTAAACTCAACCACACAAACAAACAACCCGCCATACCTGAATCCTTAATGATACTGCCTGTAATTGAGTCCTCATTTGATAAAACTTTTGAATATATCCTCGAGTCCTAACTAAATCTTTTGCTTGTATTTTACATGCTGCAATCTGGTTTAATTTGGCTGACTTTTTGATATCTCCAATAAGTTTCTTTTCCTGTTGCTCCAATTTACTCCTTTCACGATCTAATTCTCTTTGAGCCTTTTCTAATGCTCTTTGATGCTTTCTTAGCCTTTCTTGAGGTGTCATCCGCCGACCGAATGCCCATTCAATTACATTCATTCTTGCTGTTGTTGTTGTGGTGGTGATGACCAGGCCTTTTGGGATGTATCATATTTAACTGTGTTTTCTTTTTTTGCCTCTCTAAACCCATCACCAAAACCCGCCCAGCATGGAGCAGAAAGACGATTCAAACAACAAAAACAAAAAGCAAAAGGAGATTGACCATTCTCCTTCAGAGTCCAGTTCATACTATACCGATTACAGTTTGGCTCGTGCCAGTAACAACGGAGATGATGAAGATGAGGATCTCGACTTCAAACTCGATCAGGACGTTCTTCCTCGCTCCTCTCGTGTTTCAGCTGGCAAAAAGATCAGAAAACCATCTGTTGATACTCAGAGGAACCTCGATATAGGTCAACATCAGTGGCAGTATAATGATTGCCGTCTTACACTTGCCCGGTCTATTACAAGTGTTTTACATCTTCTTCATTCCCTAGAATCGTCAAATAGATCATCGTGGGCAACTCATATCAATGATCCTAATGATTTTAAAGTGCTACGTCTAGACTTGAAGGATCAGGGTACGAATCTTTCAACGCTTATTAAAACTCTTGATGATAAAGCAGTTTCAAGTCTTGTTGACAGGAAAATTACTCAGGTTGTCAAACATCTCCTCTCATTGAGAGAAAGGATCGAAGATACATCTTCAAAAGTATTAGTAACTGGTGATTTAAATGCTGGGAAATCTACTTTATGTAATGCATTACTTCAGCAACCACTACTTACAACAGATCAGCAACCATGTACAAATTTATTTTGTGAAGTTTTAGATGCTGCTCGTTCAAATAACGGCATTGAAGAATGTCATGCTGTTCTTAAAGGTCATGAATATGATAAAAGAAATGAGCTTACTTATGATAAGGTACCTATTGACAAGATTAGTGATATTGTTGAAAGAAATGACCTTTATACCCTTTTAAAAGTATATATTATTGATAAACGACCACTTGATGAGTCACTTTTAAGAAATGGAGTATGTGATATTGCATTAATTGATGCGCCAGGCCTTAATATTGATTCTATTCATACAACTGCTGTATTTGCAAGACAAGAAGAGATTGATGTTGTTGTATTTGTTGTAAATGCTGAGAATCATTTTACCCAATCGGCAAAAGAATTTATTCAAAATGCTGCAAAGGAGAAGTCGTATATTTTTATTATTGTTAATAAATTTGATACAATTCGCAATAAGGATAAATGTCGTCGACTTATTATGGATCAGCTTGATGAGCTTGCGCCAAGGACAAAGCAAGATGCTAAAAATCTTGTTCATTTTGTTAATTCCGAGCAATCAGTTCCTGATGATGATGATGATGATGGAGATCCAGGCCCATCACGCAGGTCACCACCAGATGATGATGATTTTAATCGTCTCGAAGCATGTTTGAGAAACTTTGTACTAGAAAAGAGATCACTTTCAAAACTAGCCCCAGTTAAAACATACCTTTTAAATTTATTACAGGATTTAACTGGATTAGCATCTGTGAATTTAACCATTGCATCAAATAATATGGAAAATCTTGATTTACAATTAAAAAATCTTTCACAACAACTTGAAGAATCTGAATCAACAAATGCAAGTATATCTCAAGAGATGGAGAATGATATTGATGAATCGACACTTGAAGTATATAATTATTCAAAGCAACATTTAACAAGAAGGATTCAAGATACATTAGATAATTGTTCAAAACTTGTTGAATATAAAGGGATATTTTCATGTTTACAATATGCGTGTGAGATTCAAGATGAGATTGTTGACAAGATTGGGAAATCAGTTGTTGAATGTGAAGAATATGCAAGAAATAAAACTAGTAAATCATTCAATACAATCAAATCAATTGGATTACAACAATTTGGAGATTCATATGTTGAAAAGATATTTCAATCACATTTAATGTTTACAAGAAGGCGTGATATGCTTGGAAAAAATCTTGATGTTGAATTAAATCTTGGAGATTTTGTTGATTTTTATGAAGGTTATTCAAAAGATGGAGTAATATCAAGTAAAGCATCAACAACAGCAGCATTAACATTAGCAACAGTTGCAGGTGGTGGACAATTATTATCATTATCAACAATAATGTCAAATCCATCAAAGATAATAATGAATATATTTCAAGTTATTGGTATTAAAAATATTCATAAATTAATTCTACCATTAATTGGAATTGGAATTTTTGGAATAATTGGATATGCAATTTATGATGTACCAAATGCAATTTCAAGAAGGATTGGATTTAAAATTCGAAAAGAATTAATAAAATTAGATTATATTCAAGAAAATTCACAAAGGATTAGTAATGAATGTTTAAGAGTACTTTCATATCCAAAACAAGATATTTTTATTCATTTTCAAAGAAAAATTGATTCAATTAATAAAAATTTAATTGATGCAAGATGTGAAAAGCATAATACTGATAATGCTTATGATGTTTATAATTTATTACTTGAAGATGCAAATGAACAATTGGAAATTGTTAAATCTGTTGATCTTGAAAGTTTGGTTAATTAAAAAAAAAGAAATTGTGGAGTTATTGGAAATAAATATTAAAATAAGATTACTATAAAAATTAACTAAATATTTTTCAGAGCAAAAGAGTTGAATCTCTCCCCTTTTCTTTAAACATCCTCATCATGAATCAATTCATTATACTGCTCTTCATCAAGTAAAGAATCAAGTTGATCAGGTGAAGATAATTTTACTTTAGCAATCCAACCATTCCCATATGGATCTTGATTAATTATTTTTGGTGATTCAACAAGTTTATCATTAATTTCAATAATTTTACCAGTTATTGGTGAATAAATTTCTGATGCTGATTTAACTGATTCAACTGCACCAATTGATTCATCTTTTAAAATTTCTTGATTTATTTGTGGTAATTCAATAAATACAATATCTCCTAATGCATCTGTTGCATGTCTTGTAATACCTAAATATCCAATATTTTCTTTTTTATTTACTGAAATCCATTCATGTTGTGGTGTAAATTTTGAAATTATCCCATTACCTAATTTACCTACTGGTGAATCTTTTGGAAATAATTTGGAATTAAATCTTACACTTGATAATCTTAGAATTGATCTTGTCGTTGGTACACAGCATCGTGCTGCTGTAGATAATCGAGTTGCGAGAAATGACATTGTTTTTGGTTGATTGATTGGTTGGTCTTTGGTGGTTTTTGGTGGTTTTTGTGGTGTTTTATCGGTCCATTTCTCTCTTTTTCACTTATCGGGACCGAAATTTACGGGTTGGTTGCTGTTGCTGAGGCAACCCCCTTCAAGTCAAATCTTTGAGTAATACAAAATCACGTTAACGGGCCCCTATCTCTGATAATCCTCTAGGATTTATTCTGAGCTACGAGTTTTAGTTGTTATAAAAGAGGCAAGTCCATTCATTAGAAGAAAAACAACAACTATCCAACTAGTCTTTTCTTATCAGAAACATGTTAAATCTGTAGTTTTTCAAGCTTTTACAACTCATTCTTTATCATAACGTAGCTCTCGGTTTTGAATTTCATAGATGAGGCTATGTCTGTCATTTGGAGTATCCATAATTTCCATTGAAAAGTGCACTATATCCCTAGAATATGTCATTAAACCCTGTAGCCTTTAAGCTAGACAAACATATTCAATCTACCAGATTTGGCTACCGTATCAGCTTAATCATCAGTCGAAAGTTTGCAACTTCTTCAATACCGCATAATGACCTGGCCAAGGCCAGTATATCATGGCATGGGTGGTTTCGCTCTTGTTTAAACAGTTGACAATTGCAACCTAAGACTGCCACAAATGTGCATTTCATTTATAGACGATTGACACCTTTATCGCTCTCGTAAATAATGGATATAGGAGACTCATGTTAATGGAGTATTTAACATTTAACAATAAAGACAAAGGTTTTCTCGATGCTTCTGAAGCGACGAGTCTGACGAAGCGGAGCCCGCATATCTGTACCCATCTCTATCAGGCGATAAATCTCCCCAAGATTGCACAAAGAAGCTGTCTGCCTTGGCAAAAGTTCAACTTATAGAGAATATCAATATAAGCTTTGAAGGAAAGTACCAGTTTTAGTCATAGGTGGTCCAGAGAAAAACCTTTTGAGCTCTATACAGATTCATCTGCTTCACCCATAAGAGGCATATTAATGCAAGACCCGAATACCAGTAGCCTATGAACCAAAGAAACCAAGCAAGCATTAGAATTATCCCACATCGGACCGAATGAATCAGCTTATACTGAAAAATAATTCAAGATTTCTTAAGCAACTGCCTTTCTCAAAGAGAGGCTAGCAGTATAATGCCCATGCCCACGGATTGGTGTTACTTTTAAAGTCCATTCCCTTCCCGCCGACTATCACCCAAACTTACGATGCCGATGGACGGCCTTCGCATACGGTTCCAGGATAGATCAGTAGTGCGGCATTAGGCTATGTGATGTATGCCGGTCAATATCTAGAAAAAGAGCTCCATACCTAGACAATGCGGAATATGAAACCCGGCGACGTCAATTTTCAGATCGACCATTCAGATTCCGGGAATGGTCATCAAATTGTTTCATTCTTTTTAGACCGAGCTAGGGCGATAGATTTATCCAATTTAACCACGCGTCGTTACCAAATATCAGAGGATATATCGAAGAAAAGCTTCTTGCATTACCTTGAAATTGCTTTCACATTAGATGGAAAAGATCCACACGAGAGTAGGATGAGAGATGACTAGCAAAGGAGTTTATGTAGTGGTTGCCGTTGACAACGGATTGATTAAAAACAAATAAACAACAACAACAAACACTACACCATATGGAGCAGTAAATAAGAGATGACAGCTTCCTTCGAGCAATCTAATAATAGTATAGGAATTAATGATTGTGGTGGTTCAGAAGACGAATTTGAAGGTCCTCCATTACTTAGTGAATATGCTAGGGAATTACTTCTCAACAAATCACAGGATGATGATATAAATATACAACAAACAACAGCGACAATACTATCACCATCATCACCATCACCATCATCGACGAAATGGACAAATTATTGCTCACCAAACGATGACAAACAACAACAGTTGATGACTCCAGCTTCAATAAATCAAAATAACAACAATAATAATAATAATAATCATCATCCAACAACGACACGTACAAGGATACGGAGATTCGGAAAAGGTTTAGGGCCTCCAAAGCGAGCTGCTCCTAGAGCACTTGATAATAATAATAATAATAATAATATTGAGAGTAATGATGATATACCAGGGGATGTAAAGATCCTACTGGAAGAAAAGCCCAGCAGCGTTCTTAACCCATTGTCACCGAATCAAATAAATAAGAGCCCCGTCATACCAGAACTTGTACTACCAACAAGAAAGAAGGAGACAAATGGTAAAAAGAATAAAAATATTATTACAGTCAATGGGAAAAGTTATAATAAACTACAAGTTATTGGTAAAGGCGGATCATCAAAAGTATTCAAAGTTCAATCAAATAATGGAAGCAAAACAGTAACATTTGCATTAAAAAGGGTAACATTTAATCAAGAAATAGATATTGAAGGGTTCAAAGGAGAGATTAATCTATTAAATAAGCTAAGACAAGTGGATAAAGTGATTAAATTACATGATTTCGAGATAACGGATAATCATATTTATGTTATAATGGAATGTGGTGAGATTGATTTTGCACACATGTTGAATGCAAGGCTGAATGAACCATTAGATCTAAGGTTTACACGTTATTATGGATCAGAAATGATTAAATGTGTTGATGCAGTACATAATTACGGTATTGTACATGCAGATTTAAAACCAGCAAATTTTATATTGGTAAAGGGTAAATTAAAGATTATCGATTTTGGAATTGCAGCATCAGTTCCACAAAATACCTTAAATATCCAACGTGATACAATAATGGGTACATTAAACTACATGGCACCAGAAGCATTAATGACTTTAAACGATAATGATGTAATGAAAATTGGTAAACCATCAGATATATGGAGTTGTGGTTGTATATTATATCAAATGATTTATTCAAGGCCACCATTTGATTTATATAATTTAACACAAAGAATAAAGGAGATTACAAATCCTAATCAATCAATTAAATATCCAAAATTTGGAATTGGTAATGTACCTGTACCGAATTGCGCAATAAAGACAATTCAATCATGTTTAATATATAATATTCCTGATCGAATAACCTCAATTGACATTCTAAATGGGGAATTTTTTTCTCCAAGGAATATCGATTCAAATATTCTAAGAAAATTAGTTGAAAATGGTATTCAATATGGTGCACAATATGGTATAGTTGATGATCAGACGCTTGATTTAATGATGGAAAGGATCATCTCAAAGATCGGGTAGCTATTTATAGAAACAAAAGAAAAAAAAAAAAAAAACGGAGCTAGTAATACTAAGCTTTTTTATTTTGCAGATCAATTGGACAAATTACCCCTGAATTACAAAATCAAATTCTCGTAGCAACTGTCACCTCCAATATTTATATCTTCCATACAATAAATATCCATCTCGCCAGCAGCATTTGGGATTATTTTTTTTTTAATTTCCCTGTTAATTAATCCCCGGGGAACCGTAATTGTTGTCAGTCATCCCTTTGGCAACCAACAAGAATATAATATATATACATAAATGAAGGGGTGGTTAGCAGCAATCGTCAATGGCATAACAAGTAAACGATTAAGGACGTCAAGGAAGATCGCTCTGGTAGCGACACTTGTATCGTTGGTAATTGTATATTTCTTTACGAGTCTTGGTGGAGTATCATACCGGGAACTACAGGAGAAAGAGCCCGGAGCTAAGGAATACAACAGGAATGAGAATGAGAATGACAATAATAATGAGTATATTCCAGGACGTGATATGAGTCAAGTTTACGGAGAATTACAGTCACCACCATGGGCGATATCGAATGGACAAGATGTGCCGGCAAATTTAGGATGGACAAGTCTTGAAGTTGAGCAGGTCAACAGAGAGAATGCTACAATGATAATGCTTGTTCGGAATTCTGAAATGAACGATGCAATACATTCAATCCAGGAGATTGAACGGACATTTAATCATAGATATCATTATCCATGGATATTCATGAATGATATACCATTTACAGAAGAATTTATTGATCAAGTAAAGAATCAGGTATCTGGTGAAAGCGAATTTGTTGAAATTCCACATGAATATTGGAGTGTACCAGAATGGATTGATGTTGATGAAATGATGAAGGGTATGGCTAAGTTAAAGGAACAAAATGTACCATATGCAGATCTATTAAGTTATAGACATATGTGTCGATTTAATTCAGGATTCTTTTACAAATTAGATGCATTACAAAAGTATCAATATTATTGGCGTGTTGAACCTGCTGTTGAATTTTACTGTAATTTAACATATGATCCATTTACATTTTTAAAGGAGAATAATCTAATGTACGGATTTGTTATGGCAGTATATGAATTTGGACAAACAATACCAAACCTTTGGAATACAGTATTAAATTTTACAGCACAATATCCACATATGGTTGCAGCAAATAATACAATTGATTTAATTGTTGATGGAGAAATTCCAGATATAAATGGTAAAAATTCAATAAATAAATCAACAAGTTATAATAATTGTCACTTTTGGAGTAATTTTGAAATTGGTAATTTACAATTCTTTAGGAGTGATGCATATAATGAATTCTTCAATTATCTTGATTCATCAAATGGATTCTTTTATGAACGTTGGGGTGATGCACCTGTCCATACAATTGCCCTTTCATTATTACTTTCTAGACAACAAATTCATCATTTTGGTGATATTGGTTATACTCATTCTGCCTATACTCATTGTCCAGTTGATTCAATGTTTCATAAACCAAATAATCCTCTATGTTCATGCAAAAAATCTTCATCTGCTGATACTAATTCTTTCTCTTGTCTTGATCATTGGTGGAAAGTACGAGGAAAAAGTTTAGGTGATTTTACATAAAATTCTATATATATTGGCTTTTTACTATGTTTTATTACAATTTTTTATATTTATTTTTCAATTATTCTACTGTAGATCTTTTGTAGATCAGGCCCATTTAGGGTAGTAACACCCCCCCTACTCCGGGTGCCTGCCTACCTAACCACCAAACATTCGGCCAAAAAAAAAAAAAAAAATAATTCACAAATATTATGAGGAAAAATGAAGATTCATCGATCAGCTACTACTCGGTTTATTGCAATTGCAGTTGTGATATCTTTACTGGTGATTAACTACTTGTTCTTTACACGTCAGTCTACATTGTCAACAGAAAGCGATAACAAGAGTGAGCAGAGTATTGAGAACAATATACCACCGACACAAGAGATCGACACTACAAATAATAATAGCCAACAATACTCGAATGATGATGATGAGGAGGATTTCGATGATTATCAACCAGGCGTTGATCTGTCTTCATACTATGCTAAATTACAATCACCACCGTGGGTAACGGATTGTTATAAAAAAGTACCAAAATTTACTTTGCCAAGTGAAGAGCAAGAAGAAACTGATGAAGCATTACCTCAAATTGGTATAGAGAATGCAGTTATTATTATGCTTGTTCGAAATTCTGAACTTGCTAAAGCACTTCATTCAATTAGACAAGTTGAAAGTACTTTTAATCATCGTTATCATTATCCATGGTTATTCATGAATGATGTACCATTTACAAATGAATTTAAAAAGAATACAACAAGAGCAGTTTCAGGAACTGCTCAATATTCATTAATACCAGGAGAATATTGGGATGTACCACTAAATGTTGATATGGATAAAGTAAAGGAAGGAATGGATTTTTTAAAATCGAAAAGATTACCATATGCTGATGTATTAAGTTATAGACAAATGTGTCGATTTAATTCAGGATTCTTTTATAAAATGGAATCAATTCAAAAATATCAATATTATTGGCGTGTTGAACCAGCTGTTGAATTTTTTTGTCAATTAACTTATGATCCATTTACATTTTTAAGAGAGAATAATAAAAAATATGGATTTATACTTGCTGCATATGAATTTAAACCAACAATTGCATCATTATGGAAAGCAGTTATTGAATTTAGTGAAAATTTCCCAAATTATTTGGTCGCGAATAATACTGTTGATTTCCTAGTTAATGATAATAAATTACTTCCAGATTTTCAAGGTGGTAAACCAATTCCTAATGATGTTGATTATAATGATTGTCATTTTTGGAGTAATTTTGAAATTGGTAATTTAGATTTCTTTAAAAGTAAATCATATAATGATTTTTTTAATTTTATTGATTCAAAGAATGGATTCTTTTATGAACGTTGGGGTGATGCACCAATACATTCAATTGCACTTTCATTATTTTTACCTAGGCAAGAAATTCATCATTTTGGTGATATTGGTTATGAACATTCTGGTATTCGTCATTGTCCAATTGATATGATGTTTCATTATGGTAAAAATCCATTATGTCATTGTGATCGTGCAAAAACAAATGATCAACACGCTTTTATTTGCCTTAAAAGGTGGTGGCAAATTCATGGTAGGAGTATTGGTGATTTTTAGAAGAATATATATATGTAATATTTAATAGATGATATACCTCTACACTTATACTCCCTTTACTCACTCTCCATTATGGCTAACCTGTTCCCGTATAAAATTCTCCGTTTCTGTGTCTCGCGTACGCTTAATGTTATCTGTCTTTTCCAGTGTTCTTGGTGGTGCCTTTGATATAATCCTTTGTCCATACCATTATTTACTCATAAGACACCGTTATTCAGTGCTTGTATCAACTCAACACCTACTCAACCAACAGTCCTCTCTCTTCCTATGGTCGTTACAGATGTAGACCGCAAACTGACCAGAGGATTCGCTATCTTCGAACGCTTTGTAAATCCCCTCCAGCACAAGCATGATCCATTCATGAGCACACAATCTAAGATAGTCTTCTCTTTTCATCACATTGTTCAAGCCGTAAACACGATCTGGGCATCATGTATTGCTCTTATAAGACAAAATTGGAAACTCATACTCGTATGGTTTTCTTCCGAAACTCAACATTATCCTATCGAATGAAGCCAACTGATATATACAAAAATTTCCTTTACCGACAATGAGATGGCATTGACGCGTGCCTCTCATTCAATGACATCTTTGGAGTATCTTGAGCCTGCTTTTTCCAAGATAGGATCGTGAAAGCACCGCATCTCTGATCCCGAGTTAACCCCTTCCTTTGTACCTATTCTGCCGAGTATACTCCTATTACCCCTAAATCATTGCCAGCGCCAGGAATAGAGCAGTAATTGAATGCCCATCAGATGATTATAAGACGCAAGTTAACATAGATCTCGGCTACCACCAACTCATACTATCCTAGAAAGATCAACGTCAGACAAAATACTCATTGATAATTGATGTTACTTACCTTGCCGATTCATTTATCGAGAAAACGCGTCGTCGCGTGTATAACTTTTTCTTTGCTTGTCCCAACTTTCGTGACATGGACAATAACTTTTTTTTACCTGCTTTTGCCCTTGTCGAGAAAGAGCAAAGATAACAACAACAAACCGAGTATATGAGCTCGGTGGTCGTGGACGATCGTGAAGCATTTACTCAACTTGTTCAGGAGCTTCTTTCAACTGAAGAAAGATTTAGTCAATCTGATGTGGATGCATCAACTCTTGTTCAGGTCTTGTACCGAAATGGTCTTGAACAGCTAGCATTAAAGGGACATGATGAGGGTAATGACCAGTCTGTTAATGTGCTCAAGGTGCTGACTAAGATCATCTCCAATATGCCTCTTATCTTGGATCTATCGATTGAGAAGCCTCGTTGTCAACTTATTTCTTGGCTAGTGCCTAGGCTTGTAATCTTTACTACAGGAATTGATGGTATTGATCCTCAGTATGCTCAAACAGCTCTATCTTGTATTGTCAGGAATCTACAAGGTACAATTCCTCAATTATGGAAATACTCTATCCCGATAACAAAGACAGTTGAATCAATACTTGACCATGTCTTGGTCTCTAACTTGAAGGAAAAGATCCATATTCAAATCTCATTTAATCAGAACCCTATATATATTATTGACAAATCTGAACCTGCTCTACATCTTGCCTCTAGCATAATTGCAATTCTTGCCCCATTGAATAATCAGAGGCAATTACCAAAGAAATGGTTGGCACTCTGGCAATGTGTCATGAATGGGGACAACTCGACTAATCGTCATCTTATCGACCAGATCATTAAGATTCTTGTGTCCAAAATTACTTCTGATAATGTTAGTTGGATCAGATTAGCACTCGATCTCGTCTCCAAATCACCTGGTAAACAACAGGTCTATGTACAGACTGCGTATGGGAAAATTCTTTTATCAATTCTGTCTAGTTATCTCAAGGCCAAATCTCATATTGCTACATCTATAAAACAAGCAGTTGTCACTCGGACTTCACTCTTGAAGAATTGCCTTAATGATGGTGGTGATATCTCATCGGCAGATCTCAAATCGACTCTCTCGCTTTTCACTGTCATCATGGGTCTTGCTCCGTCTCAAATCCCATTACCAAAATGTTCAACTCTTGTTTTGGAAAATGAACGATTACAAATCCTCGAAATGACAAAGAACTGTTTTAGTAATAATAATATTTCACCTCTCTCATACCAGGAAGTAAACGTCAAATCTTTGATTTCCTCATGTTATCCAGAATACTCTGACAATGATAATGGTGATATCATTACTCAATTAATCAACTCCAACAATACTGATGAACCAAATATGTCTTTGTATCTTAACTTGGCATGTGCTCAAGCTGGCACTTTAAAAAGAAAGCAAAACCAATTCTTCATTTGCTCCTTGTGTGATACCCCTTCTTCAGTTTCTCTTCATTCACGTTCTCTCATGCCTGAAATTTATCAAATTATGACTAATTTTATTCAGAACTACCAATCAAAATACAAGCTTGAAGCGCTTAGCAGATTACTCAATCATTGTGAGCCTAGCGACAACGATGATTCAATATCACAATTCATAATTGAGTCATTAAGTCGACCTGAACGATCAATTCGACTACTGGCGGCAATTACTGTACCCAAATTAGTTACAAAAGCTAATGTAACTAACATTGTCTCTCATCTTAATGAACTTAATGATTCAAATCAACTGTATCTAAAGGAAGCATGTATTATTGCATGGGCGAGGTTAGGTTGTTTCACTGATAATGATGACCTCAATATTGTTCTTATGAGGCTTGTTCAATGGCTGGGTAATGGAGATTCTTACTTTCTAGCATTGGCGTTTACACAGCTTGACTACCTGTGTAAGATTAAAAATATCACTCCATGGGTACTGATGGCCCCCTTTTGGCCAAGCATTAGCTATTATGTTGTTCAACAAGTTAAATCTCGACCACAATTAATTCAAATTCTCAGTGATCTCTTAAATATTGGAGTCAATGATTTCCTTGTTCGAACACAAAAGTATACATTACCATATTTAATTTTAAGTGGTAGAATATTTGCAGTTAAAAGAATTGCAACTGCTGCAAAATTAGATATCAAGGATATTATTATGGCAAATATTTCACAAATTTTGGCAGTTTTACTTGTTCAAGATGTTGATCATGTTGAAAAACATACAATGGAATTATTAAAGGATGCATGTAGTAAATTTCAATCTGTAACTCTTTCAGATTTGACAAGATCTTACCCAATTGCATGCACATGTGAAGTCCTTAAATTATCAGACGACGAATATGAAGTTAATCATGAAAAAATTCAACATGCTCTTCGTCTTATGGCAATCCTTGATGGTAAACCATATTCTCGTCTTTCAAATAAGGCCGCTTCCTTGGAAGGTTTCTTTGGACAATATATTTTAGGAATTGTCGCTCATTTATCTGATGCAATTAATGATGTTCATGGCAAAGTGTATCCAAGAGAAAAACGACGTTACCTAAAAGCAATGGAATGTATGATGAGTCTTTCTGGCGCTGCAGTTTCGTCAGCAATTCCACAAATTTGTGCTTGCCTTGTATCTGCTCTCGCTAATCCACCATTGAGCTTTGTTACAATGTCTTGTTGGAATGTCTTGCTAAGTTCAATTAGGCCAAGTGATGTTGAAAATTTAATTGATCCTACATTTGCAATGATAAAGCAGAAATGGGATATATTTGATGAAGAAACTAGAAAATTATGTCAAAGTCTTATTGAATCTGTCATCAAATCGAATATCGGATTCTTTCATACTTGCACAGGTTCTCAATTAACTGATTTGTCTCCAATTTTACCTATGCTCGCAAAGGATATTAGATGTTTGCTTGCAAAAGATGGTAAACCAACAAGGTTATGTATGAATTATATTAATCGCTGTTCACATGAAAATGCCTTTGTGGTTCGAGAAGCACTTGAATCTTTAGAGAATCTATTAATCAATGATCCAGATTTAATTCAACAATTATTGGGGATTGAAAGATCATCAAGTAAGCAACTCTTATTAAAATCATTAATTGAAATGTTATTTTCAATTTCAAGACGAATGAGATTATCACATCCAGATATATGTCAAATTGCTGCCCGATGTTTTGGAATTGTCGCTTATGTTGATGCAAGTTTATTCGATAATAATATTCCTATCCTTGTCTCAGATCTTGATAATCCTGTGGTTGTGCATAACTTTTCTAATAATTTAGAATCAAAGGAATTTGCATTTATTTTTCTTCGAAAATATTTAGTTCCTGCATTTAGGACTTCAACTGATTCAACTTCGCAAGGATTTTTAGCTTTTGCTATTCAAGAATTATTAAAAATTTGTGATATTGATGCTCAAATTGCTACACGGTCAACGAATAATAATAACAATAATAATACCAGCAATAGTAACAATCATAATAAAAGCCCAGGTTGGTTCAAACTTGACAGTATTGAAAAATGTACCTTGACTCCATTTCTTACATCTCGGTATTATATCTCTGGTAGTTCACCCAAACTTTATCATTATCCAATATATACTGGCAAGGGAAAGATCAGTTATTTCAATTGGATCCATTATCTAGTAGGTGATTTGTTGGTTAGAGCCCCTAATTCACCTGCTGGGCCTCTCTTTTCAATAATTCGAAAAATTATTAAAGTTCAAGACCTGAATTTATGCCAATTCTTACTTCCTTATGCTATAGTTAATGTAATCATTAATGGAACCCAACAGGATACTGATAATGTCGTTAATGAGTTTCTTACAGTACTTGGTCAAGAGCCACCATCTCAACATAAAAATAATAACAATGAAGTTATCAAAAAGGAGGACGATATTAAACCATTTTGTCAAACTGTATTTTTAACCCTTGATTATCTGGGTCGATGGATTCGATCAAAGAATAAATTTAATACCAATATGAGAATTGAAGAAGCTAAAAAGACAAATAAATACTTTGGTTCAGATCTTACTGTCGATTCCGATCCTACAATTGAAAAGGTTCAAAAAGTTCTTTCCGTATTTGACCCCAAATTGGTGGGTAATCGATGTTTTCAGTGTGGATCTTATGCACGTGCTTTATTTTATATGGAATCATATGCAAAAGAATTAGTAAATCGTCAATGTAAGGATGATAATGAAGAGTCTATGGATAAACTATATAAAGAAATTCAACAAATTTATACAAAACTTGATGATCCAGATGCTATTGAAGGAATTTCATCAAAATTTACTGCTCCAAGTCTTGATCAGCAAGCTATGGAACATGAAAATGCAAATCGACTTGATGCTGCTGAATGCTGTTATGAGTTTATGCTTAGCAATACAAGAGGAGGAGGAGTTGATGATGATGATGACGCGAATCAGAAAAAACCAATTCTTTCTCAACTATTGAATATCATGGCTAAATCCGGGAATTATAACGAGATTTTGGAAAGGCTGGATACTATTGGTGAAATAACTGAACCAAGTTGGATCGATTTTGCTGTTGAATCTAGTTGGAGATTAGAAAAATGGGATAATCTCAAGAAATGGTTATCATTTAGTAATGAATTACCAGAAAAGAATAACAGTTATAATACTATTATTACTAAAGACGTATCTTTTCAAGTAAGCGTGGGTCGAATATTCAATTACATGCTGGAAAATGATATGGTAGGAGCGAATAAGGAAATAAATTCTGCAGTTGCTTTGTTAGCAAATTCTGTAGCTTACTCCAAGGGAACATCTCTGCGTCAATATCAACCGGATCTTTTCAGATTGAGTGTCCTTATGGATCTTCGCGGGTATACCAGCATAAAGTCTAATAAAATTATCGTCACATCAGCATCATCATCATCTAATGTTAATCAAGACTTTACATTGTTCAATGCGAAATTAAATTTCCTTCAGCCAGCGGTATCTGAACAAAGTTTTCTTTTGAATCTTCATCGGGTAGCTTCTAATCTTGTTGAGAAAACTCCAAAAAGTAATGCTTTTATTGGCAAAATGTGGGTTTTAGAGGCAAAGATTGCAAGGAAATCTAATCAAGATAAGGTTGCATATTCTTGCGTATTGAGAGCACTCAAGTATAATGAACCTTCAGCACATTATGAACATTGTCGTCTTCTTTGGAAACAGGGACTTCAACGTCAAGCTATTAGACAACTTTCAAGTCTTATTAATGATAATGGATTACCAAAGCAACTTCTTGCAAAGGCAAAATTATCATACGCAAGATGGATGGATGATTCTGGTCAAGGAAATACATTTTTAATTATTCATAAATATCAAGAGGCAGTTAATGCAAATTCTAAATGGGAAAGTGGTCATTATTACTTAGGAAATTATTATAATAAATTGATTGAAGCAGAAGAAGCATTACCAATGAATCTTCAAAATAATGATCATCTTCAAGGAGAATACGTTTGTAAGGTTTGTTATCATTATACAAATGCTCTGTTTTGGGGCGTTAAATTTGTATATCAAACATTACCTCGAATGCTTACATTATGGTTGGACTTAATTGCAACTTTACATGATAGACAATGGATCAAAGATATTCGGTCTTTTCTACAACAAGAGGATGAACAAAAATCAATAATTTCTAAAAGAAAGGCAAATGCAGCAAAAATTCATGAATATTTTTTTTCAAAGTATGAAAGTTTACCAAAATATTTATTTTATCTTGCCATGTCACAAATGGTTTCAAGACTTTCAACAAGGGGAAGTGGCCATTCAAAACAAATTACATCAATTTTAGTTCGAATCATTTCAGGAGTTGCTGAAGCATATCCTAAGCAAGCACTTTGGTATATATTACCAATATTAAAATCAAGTGATGAAGATCGCAAGCAAGCCGGTAAAAAAATCATCTATAACCTTGAGAAGCCAGTGGCATTACAAAATTTAGCGACAGAAGCACAAGAATTTGCGCAACAATTACACAAAATTTGTGAGAATCCATTACCTGATCGGAGATACAGAATAAGATTATCAGAAGATTTAAATTATAATCCAAAGGTATGCCCATGTAATTTGGTCATTCCAAATCGAATCAATATGATTGCAACATTACCTACAATTACCGGAGCAATTAAAAAGCATAATCCATTTCCATATGCATCTCAAGTTACTATTCATTCAATTGATGATGTTGCTGATGTTATGGCGTCTCTTCAAAAACCTAGAAGAATTATTATCAGAGGTAGTGATGGGGCAAGTTACCCATTTCTATGTAAACCTAAGGATGATCTTCGAAAGGATGCAAGAATGATGGAAGTTAATGAAATTGTTAATCGATATTTAAAGAAGGATCCATCAGCTAATCTGAGGAGGCTAGTTATCCGAACTTATCATGTTGTTCCACTAACAGAATCATGCGGAGTTATTGAATGGGTACCTGATATTCGAACTCTCAAGGATATATTAACCAAGGCATATGCGAATAGGCATTTAGAAGTGAATTTGCAAAAGATGAAATCAGAACTTGATCGGTGTACCCCAGAGACATTTGTCACAGAGCTATTACCAAAGTTACCCCCAGTTTTATATGAATGGTTTATTGAATCATTTCCAGAACCATCAATGTGGCTTGCAGCCCGTAATAGTTTTGCGAGGACAGCAGCAGTAATGTCAATGATTGGATATGTTGTTGGACTTGGAGATCGTCATTGTGAGAATATTTTACTCGATGAAAATTCTGGTGAAGTTGTTCATGTTGATTTTAGTTGTTTATTTGATCGTGCATTGTCATTAGCAATGCCTGAACGTGTGCCTTTTCGATTAACCCAAAATATTGTTGATGCATTCGGTATAAGTGGTTACGATGGTACATTTCGGGCATCATGTGAAATTACTCAACGGATTATTAGGACAAATCAAGCTCCATTAATGTGCATTTTGGAATCTTTTCTTCATGATCCTATTGTTGATTGGGCAAATTCTGGTAAAAAATCTGCAGCCAATGCAGTCATGGTAAGTCTCTTTTCTTTTTTAATCTTTCGAGTTTTAACATTGCCAAATTACTAATAATTCGTTTTAGAGGACAAGAAATCTTACAACTGCAAGATCACCTGAAGAGGCACTTTCATGGATCAAGAGAAAAATTCGTGGATTACATGGAGTTGATTCAATACCACTAAGTGTAGAGGGACAAGTTGATGATCTTATTGGACAAGCTACAAATCCTGAAAATCTATGTCGTATGTATGTAGGATGGCTTCCGCCACTTTAAAAATGAATAATGATAAAATTTTTTCTCTCTCTCTCTCTCTCTCTACAGTACAGTAAATATGTGTGGCGGTTTGGTCTGATGATGATGGTGTTTAGCTTATCCTCCCACTACACCATCACCAATTCCACTCCCCCACCACAACGTATCCGATCAAGAATGGGCAGTACCTTAAAATTCGATCCTGATAGTCAGATGCAGATGGTAAGTCAAGATGGAGTTCATACTTTACCACTGTTTTGATATGAAGGATTATGATAACTAACTTTTAAAAAGGATGAGCCGCTATTGCGGATGCCATTTGAACTGATGCGACATACATTCAAGAGTGCACAAAAGCTTCTTGAACGAGAGATTTTACATGTCACTCAGACGGTTTCAGATATGACTCAGACTGCGCAAATGGCATGTGCTACAAGTAGTAATGGCGAAAATGTGGATACAACGGCGATAATCAAGCTTATCGATCAGCAACTTGAACGATTAGCTCATACCAAGAATAAACTACATGCCCTTAACGAGCAACAAGAAAGTTATCTGCGTATATCACAGATACGTCTTAATCATCTTTTAGATCTATACTCTATTAAAGATTTCAATGATGCAAATTATTTCCATTGGACAAAGATCAAGCTTGATCGTTATCTATGTGATTATCTTTTGAGATCAGGTTATTCAGTATCAGCAACTAAACTTGCAAATGCCAAGAAAATAAATGATTTAGTTGATTTTGAATTACTTAATCAATGTCAGATAATTCGTCAAAGTCTCAAGAATGGATCAACAGCCAAATGTTTAAATTGGTGTCATGAGAATCGATTATTTCTTAAAAAGGCGAAAAGTGATTTAGAATATCAAGTGAGACTTCAACAATTTGTTGAACTTGTCCGTGAGAATAAATCATTGGATGCAATTGTCTATTTTAGAAAACATATTGCTCCTCATGCATTTACTCAACCAATTGGAGATATTAAGAAAGTGGTTACGCTGCTTGTATTTCCTTCAAATCATGCTTTAGTGCCTGCTTATAAGCAACTTTATTCACCAGATCGATGGACAAAACTTATTGATTTATTTACAATGACTTTTTATTCTCTTCATCATTTACCTGCTGTACCACTTATACAAATCGTTTTAAGTGCCGGTATTTCATCATTGAAAACACCTGGATGTGCAACAACCCCTCAACAAGTTTTGGATCGTCAACCATGGCATTTTTACACTGGTACTTTAGGAACTTCATCTTCATTATTGTGTCCTGTATGTTCGACTGAACTATGCGAATTAGCTGCTCCTTTACCCTATGCACATCATGTCAAGAGTATTTTGGATCCTGATCCTGTTGTACTGCCAAATGGTCGTGTATACGGGCGCAAACGATTGGAGAAATATTCAGAATCTGTTATGATGCTTCCTGGTCGTATACAAGATCCTCAAACACACGAGGAGTTTTCAGCTTCAAGTCTCAAAGTTGTATACCCAAGTTAGTCATCATCATCATCACTACTACTGCTATTGTTCTTTTTGGAGTTTTGCTTTTCATTTTTGCCCTTATAGGAACCAGCGGCGACAGCAAGCTTGAATATATATGTCCGCGCTTTGCGAGTTTTATAAGGTTTATTTGTATCACCTTTACCACCACTAGTAAGTCTATGATTATAACTAGGAAATAGATTCCATTCAAATGATCCAGATCTCTCAACAACCAAACTAGTTGGTTGGTGTTTTGCTAATCCCTTTATATTCCATTCATCATAGGGAGGACCTTGAAATAAACTAACAACAATTCTTGAATTTGAATGAATAATACTCTGATCAACAACTGATTTAAAAAATTCATTAATGAGAATTTGATGTTGTCTAATATTATGGTCCACACTTGATACTGAATTACCCTTGTGTGGGAAATGGAACATGACAATATCATATGGAGCACGATTTTTAAATTTCTTTTTATTTTTTGATAGTTTGGTTGCATCAATTGAATAAAATACTTGAACATTATGTTGATTCAATATATTTAAATTTTTTTCAATTACTTCTTGTGAATATTTATTATTTAATTCTTGAATTGAATCATCATAACATGTTGCAGTAACTTGTGATCCATTCATTTCATGATCAATAATTAAACTTGTAGCATATGAAAAATCTCCTTCTCCAATAAGTAATATTTTATCTGTCTTTTTAAATGGGATTAATGGCGCATGTTGTTGAGGTTTTTGTTCTTTTTTCTTGACTATGTTACTCCCCTTTTTCTTTTCAATAACTGAAGCAGCCTTCTTCTTTCGTGCCTCTTGGCCCCTTTTAATCAGTTGAATACTCGTAGCGACACGTCCTCCTTTACCTTTTTTCCCCATCGTGCGCGCGTGCTACAAAAGGAATTGCTGCTAAGTATGTCTTTTTTGATTTTTCCTTTTTCGGCAACCTCTACACCAAATCTCCCACTGTGAAAGACCTCCACTTGCATAGTAAAAACTTGTCTATAATAAATGAATTCAAAAAAGTAAATTATATATAACTCCCTAACCAACACCAAAAAATATTAATAGTGTATAATACTACTCGTTATCTTGTTTAACGTCTATTGCAACGTGATTCCTTTCCTCTTGCTCATCTTGACTTTGCCCATCATCATCTTCTTCATCTTCTTCTTCTTCTTCTTCTTCCTTCTCAATTCCTGTATCATCCTTCCCGTAGAGTCTCTCTTGATCAGCAAGAGTCTTCTCTTGATCTTCCTTCTTAGCTTCCAAAACTGCATCTTGTTGTGCTTTAATCCTTTCTTGATGATCTCTTCTTACTTTTTCCAATTCTTCTTCAACTTGTTCAATCTCTGGAAATTCATGTAGCGTCTCCTTTTCATATTCTTTTAAACTTATTGGTCGACGACTTGTTAATGCCATATTTATAAGTGATGGATTCTTCTTCTCTTCATTAACAAATTTACTCTTAATTTGTCTTCGATCACGATTTGGAAACATCATTGCAATCATATTAAAATCTGTACCCCAACTTGATAATCCATTATAAAATTTTGTAGTATCAAAATAATCCCATCTTTCTGGCCTTTCTCGCTTTGAGAATGAATTATTATTAATAAATTTATAATCATCATTCTCTTCTTGAATATTATTCCCATTAGCTTCATGTTCTTGTGCTGCCTTTTCATGTAAATCAACTGTCAATGATGCTTCATCAATTAAAAGTTCACCACTTTCATCCAACCGCAATTGTGGTGCACTTTTCGCTGATTGTTTCGTATTGACTCCTTCATTGATTTCCTTACGTGCTTTGCTTGCTTCTTCTTCTAAATCTGCATTACCTGATAATATGTTAAGATATGTTGTTCGATCAATCTCTTTATTGAGATACCTCTTTTTCGCCTTTCGCTTCTTTATTTTGATTTCTTGTTTCATCTCTTCAAATTGCCAATATCTATCAGTCGTTTTCCCAACATGAATATCTTTGCATAAATCTTCCATGAGAATTTGATTTACATTTAATTCATAATTTTCCGCATCTGGAGGTGTACTTAATCGGATCCTTCTTCTATTCCATTCTCCCGTAGTTCCGTTATTTTGATTTTGCGCTTCGTAGATTCGTCGGAGCCTTGACTCTGCCTCCTCTTTGGTCATATTCAATCGAGGCAGTGTGTGTACGTTCAGTTTCCCAGGCCCATCTGGAAGCACCTCACCATCATCCTCATCTTCTTCTTCTTCATCCTCATCCTCATCCTCCTCGTCTTCTTCTTCTTCTTCTTCTTCTTCGGATAACGGTATCTTCGATTTAGTATTCGCCGTTGTGCGAACTCGCTTAGATCCACTGTCTCGACCACCACTACGATCTGGGTATTCTACCAATCGACCATTTGCATGTCTTGCTCTAGGAAGCCGTTCGTCCCGTGCTTTGTTCATTCCAAGCAGTACAGCCGCAGCTTCTGTCGTTCGCGAATCAGGGTCATTGGCATTCAGTATTATCCCCCCAATTGTATTTGAAGCAAGCCGTTTCGCTGGTATTATAGGTTTCCCCACTCTAGACTTCTTGGCGTCGTCTTTAACGGGGCTAGATGCTCGTGAATTTGACGAAAATGGTGATGGAGATCCATTTCGAGGTGGTCTGAAAGTTGGCATTGATATTTTCTTTGCATCATTCTGCTTAACAGAGATATTGTTATGCGTCGGAGTTGAAAGACTAGGTAATCGTGTCGGTGTTGGAGTGGCTCTCGACACAACTCTAGGCGTAGCTTTGCTTATAACAGTTGGAATCTTTGAACGCAAACGACCCGAGCCTTCTTCAGTTTTTGGAGTTGTACTTGACTCGTTCGTAGTGTCTATAGTTGCCAGTGTATCATCCCGTACTGCTGGTGAATTGTCTTTAACAAATAATGGTTGCTTACTGGAGCGGTAATTCACATTTGGCACCACCATTGGCTGAATATTCTCACCACTACTCGCACTTGCATCTGGTTTACTAACTGAAGAGGACGATAAGGACGATGAAGAAGGCGCAGGAGCTTCTGGTTGCTGTGATGCCCTACTACCCCCAGTATTCCGCGCACGTGGCGCCCGAGGTGTAAACCGAGACGATGATTTATCTGAAAATGAGTTAATTAGAAAAGGTTTATATATTGTACTTCATTAAACTTACTGACGACACTACTCATAGTGTGTTTTGCTCAAATTTGTCCTTTACTATGGGTTTCTTCGAAAAACTGTGTGTTCCTCAAGTCTAGTTGGGAGGTGTGAAAATCTTAGGATCACGTGGGATGGAATTCACAAATTAGGCTCAACACCAAAACTGTAAGTTGTCGATGATCCAAAATGGCTTGGAAAGATGGAAAATAACAATATAGTAATAGTAATAATAATAACAATAATAACATGTGTATCAATAATTCAAAGAAAAAACAAGCAACCCTACGCGATGTATAATCAATCATAAAGAATATCTAAAATCTGGATTCTCAAAATCCGTAAGATCTGCAAATTCAGAGTTTTCAACCTTAATATAAGCATCACCAAGAGATTCTCTATATTTATCACGTCGTTTATTTGCAACGAAATTTACAATCCAGATGACGATAAGGTCGACAACGGAGATAACTTGACATACCACCATTGTAACCTTGGCTCCTGTATAAGTAGGAGCTTGAGCTGCTTTGAATGTTTGGGGCCCAACTATGTTACCAACGCAGTATCCAGCAAGATAAACTGCATTAACCACTGTCTTCTTCGTATGTCCTGCACAGTTGGATGAAATGCAACTAAGCAAACATACCATTCCAACGGGAGAAATTGTAAATAAGAATATACCTGCAACCTGCGCATGAGCTTGAGAGGCAAAGGCAAGCATACAAATACCAATCAATGTGAGACAAGAGACAAAGACAGCCCAGACCATTCGCTGATGGGAAAGTTGACCCAAAAGTCCAAACACGATAAGACCAGTCAGTTCTGTACCACCTTGGCCAATACCAAGTCCAAAGGTCTGTACCGTATTATAACCCATACCCGTCATAAGTAAGCTACTAAAGTTGGTAAGCCCTCCATTTGGAACATCACTGCAAAATCCATAGATAAAGTATAACCATGTACGAATATCAATCATAGCTTCTTTAAATTGATACCATTTAAAATGAGAATTACCAAAACCTTGATTATTACCTCGAATTCTTTGAACCACCATTACCTTTTCCTTTTCATTTAGAAACCACGCTTTTACTGGTGTATCAGGAATATGAAATAGGACAAGAAATCCTAAAATAATAGTAGCAACTCCACAAATGAGAAAGTAAACCTTCCAAGCCGCTATACTATATTCAGCCTGATGCCTGTATACACCGATGCCAATAGATCCACCCAACATTTGTCCAAGACCATTAAATGAAAGCCATAGAGAAGTGCGAAAGAATTGTTCCTCCTTTTTGTACCATTGTGAAGTAATTATAACAAATGCTGGTGTTACTGCTGATTCCATACCTCCCATGAGGGTTCGAAGAGCAATGAAGCCAGGATAGTTCTTTGCTGCTGCTAACAAACATACAAATAATCCCCAAATTACTACATAACCGACACAGGCCTTTGCAACTGGGAAATATTGCAAAGTTCTGGTTGTGAAAAAAACAAACCCTAGATAGCCTAGATAGAATGAAGATCCTACCCAGCTATACATAATACCTTCCATATGAAACGCCTGCCTTAAGCCAACAATGGATGTATAGTTGACTGCAGTTTTGTCCAGATATTGAATGCAATAAAGGAGACACATAAGAGGAGTGAGAAAAATATCAATCTTCCATAATAGCCTTCTGTCAGCCCTTGGATCAATCTCAACCTCGTGGAGATGTGCTTGTAAGACAAAGCCTAAAGCTTGATCTGCATTTTCCAAATCAATTTCATGCTTCTCAGGACTCGCATATTGTTGTTCATCTTCTAAGCTTGTTGCTCTTTCAACATTTTCATTTTCCTTTTCCGAAACCTTCACCGGTTCCATCTTTGCAGTATTGGCTGACATCTTGTAAAGAAAATGTAAGCATGTGTCCAAACGCAATGTTGCGAGCTTTTATAATTACATTATGCGGTAAATCTATCCCAAATTACTTATTCGAACTGTTTCCCTATCAATAAGACATTTCCGATAAGTATAGTGGGAACGGATTAACTAGCGCGTATAGGTTATGGTCATAGGAACTGATAGTCATCTAGTTTGAACTAAACCTTAAAAATCTTAGCCTAAAAACTGTTCAATTCAGGGGCCTGCTGACGAGAATATCAAATCACCATATGCTTGTCTTATCAACTTTGATAAGACAATCTATATCAAGCAGAAGGTTTGATTGCATGATCATTCCATTCTCAGAAAAGGTTGTAAGTAGCCATATCCGGTTTAATAATCGGGACAGATGACAAAATTGCTTGTTCCATAAGTTCAGCCGAACGATTATAATTTTGGTAATGGGAGCTCCATATGGGCGCTAAAAAAGTCGTGCTAGTTCATATTAGGAATAACACAAAATTTCAAGCCAATAATATGCCTTAATCCTCAATTAAGCTTATCTTTTTGACAGAAGCTTGGAAATGCTAAATTATTTTCCGCGGCTTTTGTTCTCCATATTACCGAATTTTGGTTTGATTTAAAACAATGACACAGCTTCCTGTTTATAAAGTGGAGCTCCTGGATAAGAGATTGAGGCGTTATACACAAGTGAGCTAAAATAGATAAGGCTGATCACATGTGGTCACTCTAGGGTATCTAGTTACAGATAAGAAATTTTCAGATGCAGTTTGGTGGAGGATGAGGAGCTCCTCCGTGGGATTTTGTCAATTTTCTATGACTTTCAATCGGATTAACAGTACATGTTATAAACATGATGAGCTCCTCGTAAAGCTCATGGTATTTAGACTTAACAAACTAAAATGCCGTAACAAATTATAATCTCGTAGACGATCTTTAGGAAGTCCGGGCAACTCCCACTTCACCCTTTCCGCGGCTTAATTTGCGCTACTCTTTTTAGGATATTTTTACAAGTATTATCCGATACCAAATACAATCAGAATTTAGATGAGAACAACAGTATCCTGGAAGATCTACGTTTGTTAACTTTTTGACAGTTTAGAAGAATGCCCCGGAGTTTCGCTCTTCTGTCCCAACAGATGACTCCATCTTTTATTGCCCCCAACAACAGAGGATAAAATCCTCCCAACTCGACTCGAAGAGATAGTATCACAAAAGCCAATTTGAATGCGTGGAGAACCGGAATTCCCCCACCCTTTGACCTAAATCAAACCGTCAACGAAGGCTGACGTGCTGCTCATTCTGTGATCTTAGAACCAATGGATTCATTATCATCACAAGAGAAGACGTCTCTTCTCCATCATGATCCAGTCCCAAGCTGCGATCAGGCCATCGATAGGAAACTCACTCCTTTTACTTGTCTGTATGACATGATTATTTGGCTACTTTCAGGTATTATAATATTCTCCATCTTGAATTCTTTGCGCTCTCCTTACTGACTTGTACCTAAGTAATATTTGATTGTTTCTTTAGAGAGATACAATCTCGAGGCGACTTTAAAATCCCTTCTACAGGCCCGACTTTATTTGTCGGTGCGCCTCATGCGAATCAATTTGTGGACCCGATCCTTTTAATGCGCCAGGCTCGCGAGTCTGGTGCGGGCCGGCGGATCTCGTTCATGGTTGCGGAAAAGTCCATGCATCGGCTGTTTGTCGGTACTTTGGCAAAAATATTGGGATCTATCCCTGTATCTCGTCCTCAAGATAATCTAAAATCCGCCAAAGGTAAAATAACTCTGGCTGATCCTCAAGGAAATCCTCTTCTGATCCGGGGCATTGGCACTCAATTCACAAAGTGCTGTACTGTTGGAGGAATAGTAGGCCTTCCAAAATCTGCTGGGAATGCAGTTATTACAGAAATAATATCTGATACTGAGCTCAAGATTAAGAAGGAGTTTAAAGGTCGTGCACTTGAAATGATGACGGAACCGACTTCCTTCAAGGTTGCTGAGAAAGTTGACCAATCTTCTGTCTACAACAAGGTATTTGAACATTTTAGACAAGGAGGATGTGTCGGAATCTTTCCCGAAGGCGGATCACACGATCGTCCAGGCTTGTTACCTTTGAAGGCTGGCGTTGCCATCATGGCCCTCGGTGCCATGGTCGCTTTTCCGGACTGCCAATTAAACATTGTCCCCTGTGGTATGAATTATTTCCATCCAGATAAGTTTCGATCAAGGGCTGTTATCGAATTTGGAAATCCTTTCCAAGTGCCTCCTGAGCTTGTTGAAATGTACAAGAATGGAGATCGTCACGAGGCGATAAAGTTAATGCTTGATCGAGTCAAGGATGCTCTGCTTACTGTTACTGTTGCTGCACCTGATTACGATACTCTGATGGTTATTCAAGCATCTCGGAGATTATATAAACCTGCCAACCTTAAACTTCCACTTCCAGTAGTTGTGGAACTTAATCGACGTCTTTTGATTGGTTACAATTTCCATCATGATGATCCTCGTATTATTCATCTCAGAAAAGCTGTCCTTAATTACAACCGTCAGCTTCGAAATTTTGGTCTTAGGGATCATCAAGTTGAATCGGGCCATATATCAACCTTGAATGCACTATTTAAGTTAACCTATCGTTCGGGTAAACTTATTCTGCTGTCATTGGGTGCTCTGCCTGGTTTTATTCTATTTTCACCCATCTTTTTGGCTGCTAAACTTATATCTCGCAAAAAGGCTCAAGAAGCTCTTGCTGCTTCCACAGTAAAAATCGCTGCCAAGGATGTCATGGCTACGTGGAAACTCTTAGTAGGCATGGGGCTGACTCCGGCTCTTTATTGGTTCTACAGTATTCTTGCTACTTACATTTGCTGGAAACATGACTACTTGCCAACCATTCGGCCAATCTGGCTCATTACATTGGCAAGTATGATTGTACTTCCAATGATTTCATATGCTGCTTTAAGAATCGGTGAAGTGGGAATGGATATTTTCAAGTCTTTACCTCCTTTGATTTTATACTTGAATCCTCGATCGGCAATGTCCCTTCAAACTTTGCAACATGAACGAGAAGAGTTATCTGCAGAAGTGACATCCGTCATCAATTCTCTGGGGCCTGAGACCTTCCCCGATTTTGAGGCTACAAGGCTTGATAAGATTGCTTTATCCAAGTTAGAGAAGCATCATCGCCGCCGACGAGATAGCGATGGAGCCAGTAGCATATTTAGTGGAGATTTTGGACTGGGACTAGGTTCTAGAAGGCCATCGACAGCTTCAATGTCATCGATGATAAGTCACAATAGGGCATCTTCTAGTACAGACGCCAACAGCATAGCGGAACCAGTCACTGACGAAGAAGACCACCATGATAATACAGTTGTTTTGGAGAGTAATGGCGACACCAATGGTGATTCTCAGAATCCTGAAGATGTTTCATCTCAAGTTTTGGCAGCTTTAGGCTCACGACGACGGCAAAAATGGGAAGATCAAGACGAACGTTGAAAAACAGTCATCAAATACTCTTAATAATTACAAAAAAGAAAAGAAAAAATAAAATAAAATAAAAATTATCGGCATTTTTTTGACTTTTTGGAAGTGGGGAGTGCCAGGAGTTGAGATTTTGACATTCGAGAGCCCAGTTTTTTCCTTTTATTGGTAGCACCGCCTTGTGGTGGTGGAGAGCCTTTCCTCTCTTGTTGTTGTTCTTCTAACGAGTCCTCTTTTTGCATATCATCATGGTTGCTATTAGTTGTGTATTTACTAGTTATTTTTAATGGATTATTATTGCCATTCCGGCGAAGCTGTGTAAACTTTCTCTCTACAATAGATTGAGCAGAGCTTTTATCTGATTTTTTTGTAGTGCTTGCTCCTAGTCCCGTGCTTGGAAACGTTTCTCCAGTCAGATAAAAACAGTGTCTGAATTTTTTTTTTTTTTTTTAAATCTATATAGGACTTACTTTGGGGGTAGGCTTACAGGCTCGAATAACGATGATGAAGAGTCTGGCGATTGACCGTCACCGCCATCGCCCTGATCTAGCCATGAGCTGACCAATTTATTAGTTTGGGCAAGAGAAACAGCAAACTGCGCTTGAATTAATGCTACCGGTTCATCCTTGTTGTCTCTTTTATCTCCCATGCCGATGGATGAGTTTGGCCAGCAAATGAGTACCAGCAAACTTGGAGATGGTGTTGAAAGATCTTATAACTTAGGGGGGTTCTGGTTGTAAGTTAACTTTGAATGCCCCGCCAGAAACCCAAAGGAGGACGGGGAGAAGCCCATCTCAACCTTGCCTTTGATATAGTTTTCTTTTACCACCTTGAAAGATTTACTCCTTTCTGTTTGCTTGAAGGCCGATTAGAACAATGCTTTCGCGTTCGACAAAGTATATTCAGGTAAGTTAGATATTTGAATGTCTAATAATCATTGTTCTACCTAACTAATATGTACTTTTGTAGGCGAACCGTCGTCGACTAGTCAACAACCAGGCTTCCTCTACCATTCAGAGGAGATTCCTTTCTCTTCACGAGTACCAGTCTGCTACTATCCTTAAGAAGGTATGTTAGTCATTCATTGCGTTCCATCATGTTGTTGTCGCGCACGGGATCGCCCTCCTTAGTTTCTCCGTACCCCGCTTTCCACCTGTCAATCAACTTTCAGCATCTGTGCAAAGTGCTATTGCTAATGAATTGCTATTTCTTTTAATTACTGTAGTATGGTGTTGCTATTCCACCGGGGTATGCAGCAAAGACCCCCGAGGAAGCAAAATCGGCTGCTGAGATGCTCGGTAAGATTCTTCACATGCACAATCATTCTAGTTTTATTATGTCTAACTCGTGGGAAAAACAGATACTGAGGACTTGGTAATTAAGGCTCAAGTTCTGGCTGGCGGTCGTGGTAAAGGAACTTTTGATACTGGCTTGAAAGGGGGTGTAAAACTTATTGGATCTCCTCTGGAAGCTAAGATGTATGCAGAACAGATGCTCAACCATAAACTCATCACTAAGCAGACAGGCGCAGCAGGTAAGCCCTGCACAGCTGTCTACATTGTTGAACGCGAATTTGTTCGACGCGAAGCATATGTTGCAATTCTCTATGATCGTGGTACACAAAAGCCCATGATTGTTGCTTCATCAGAGGGAGGCATGGATATTGAAGGAGTAGCAGCTGAGACTCCAGAGAAGATCCATACGTTCCCAATCAATATTCGAGAAGGCATTACAGACGAAACTGCACTAGAAGTCGCACGCGTCTTGAATTTCTCATCCAAGTCAGAGAATGCAGCTGCCGACAGCGTCAAGAAACTTTATAAGCTATTTGATGAAAAGGACTGCACACAAGTTGAAATCAATCCACTTGCAGAAACGACCGACAATCGAGTCTTGGCTATGGATGCAAAGTTGAACTTTGATGATAACGCTTCATTCCGCCAAAGCGATATTTTTGATCTTCGTGACTACACTCAGGAAGATCCTGAAGAAGTAGAAGCCGCCAAGTATGGTCTCAACTTTATTAAGTTGGATGGTAATATTGGTTGCTTGGTTAATGGTGCTGGTCTTGCCATGGCTACGATGGACATTATTAAGCTCAATGGTGGAGAACCTGCCAATTTCTTGGACTGTGGTGGTGGTGCTACAGTTGATGCAATTCAAAAAGCATTTGAACTCATTACAAGTGAGAAACAAGTAACTGCTATATTTGTTAATATTTTTGGAGGAATTGTCCGTTGTGATAATATTGCACGAGGATTAATTGCTGTTACTCAACGTATGAATATTAATATTCCTATTGTTGCTCGACTTCAAGGAACTAACCTTGAGGAAGCTCAAAAGTTGATTTCAGATTCTGGATTAAAGATTTTTTCCTTTACAGATCTCGATGAGGCTGCAAAAAAATCTGTTCAACTTTCAAGGGTTGTCGAAATGGCAAGAGAAATTGATGTACAAGTCAGCTTTGAGCTCCCTTTGTAATCTGATTCTTTATTTTGTATTATGGTCTTACAGCTTTTTTTTTTTGAATTTATAGATTTCACCATTTTTTTCAGTCTCTTTATTAAGGTCTCTAAGTACCGGAAATGGACCTAAATCAACGGGAGTAGTGTAGTGAAGTGAAGATCAGTGGCACTTGTAGTACGAAACTGGTGTTTGACAATATAAGTAGAAGGGACTTTATATACGGTAAATCTAATAAGTATTCTCTGGTCGACTTTGTCACGTTCTGTTATTATCTGCACGTGATGCTAGTTTGTCGAGCTACTTCTCCACAACTTTGGAATGATAACGGAACAACGTTTGTCACCACCCCCCACAAAAAATGTCAAGGACTGTATTAATAACGGGATGCTCATCTGGCATCGGGAAAGCCCTTTTGAAGGAGTTTATGAATAAAGGTAGTTTGTTCTTTTTGCCGAGATCTAGCCAATATGTCTTACTAAAAAAAGCCGAAAAAAATAGGGTATTTTACCATTGCGTCAGCTCGAAAGCCTCAGGATGTCCAAGAACTCAAGAAGATTGCTTCTGCTGCTATTGAACTTGATGTCTCAAATCAAGATAGCGTTGATAAAGCCAAAGATCAAGTTAAAGAGCTGTTCGATGAACAAGGATTGCAGGGACTGGATATCTTGGTAAATAATGCTGGGCAAGGGTTTTATGTTCCTGCTTTGGATGCCGATAGCAATAGCGTGATGAATGTTTTCCAGGTCAACGTGTTTGGTCCTATGCGAATGACTAATGCATTCACGCCATTGCTGTTGGAGGCCAAAAACAAGAAGGATTATGATACTGAACCAAAAATAGTTCAGATCGGGTCTATTGCAGGAATCATTCCCTTCCCATTTGGTTCTATTTATGGATCTACAAAAGCAGCTCTTCAAGCTTACTCTCTAGGTCTACAAACTGAAATGGAACTCCTTGGAATCAAAGTTATCGTTATATACACGGGAGGTGTAAAATCTGAGATTAATGACAAAGCTGTCATTCAATCACTTCCTCCTAGTAAGCCTGGCATGATTGAGGTGTGCGGTATTTGTTAATTATCTGCTGACACATTAAACTTTTTAGATAGCTATTTTCTTGATTATGAGAAATTGGTAATTGAACGAAAGCAATTATCTCAAGGTAAAAAAGAGTGCCGCCATTTTTCTTTTGTTTTCAAATTGGTTTCCAGCTAATCTGAACTTTTACCATGCAGATAGACACCCAACATCGGCAGAAGACTATGCCAAATCTGTTGTATCTCAAGTAACCAAGAGAAATCCATGGAGTACTATATATGAAGGACGTGGGTCATGGACAGCTGCTATTCTCAGTAGTATCTTACCTGTTCAATGGATTAGAGTCCTTGCAGCTTGGTTCTTGGGTTTATACAGAAGGAGAGATAAACTTAAAACAAACTAGTTATGTTTAATGCACATTGTAATATGTCTTTTGCTTTTTTCTAGTTATAATATATTGCAAAATCGAGCAACCACCTCGTTCATTGTTTGCGTTGGCCGGGTAGCAGCTGATTTGATCCTCTTTTCTTATCTCTTTTTGTTATTGATTGGCTTCATCGTCTGACTCTGTTTCCACTGGATCAGTAGACTTAGGGCCTCTCTCTTTCTCTTTCCTAAAGTTCAATCGTTATATCGCTTAATTTGTTCCTCTTTTGGGATAATACCAAGCAAGTTTAGTGGGAAAATAAGCTAAAATCACTTTTATTTATCTTTGTTGAGATGTCTCCAGTTGGAACAGAACCTTGAACAAGTTGAGCCGCATGGAAAGCCAAATTCTAGAGATCGAAATTCCATTCAACCTAGAATTGGATTGAAGATGTTTTGGCAGCGTACGATGAGTAGTTGCTCGGAGCAGTGGAATAAAAGATGGAATAGGCTCTACGGAAGGAGGTTTAGGCTCAACGGAATG
>JAJMFC010000108.1:0-7500 GCA_030574475.1 Trigonopsis californica
TTTTTTTTTTTTTTTTTTCTTTTTTTGTACACTAAGAACAAGGTGTGGTGATGGTGGTGGGAATAATAATTAATACTAATATACAATAATATATATAATAAAAGAGTGGATAAAATATAAAGAAAGAAAATCAAAAAAAAACTCTAGTATACAAATTGTAAGATTCACTGGCTCTACTGTTTTACTCCACTAAGTTTCTCCTATGAGAATAAACTTGGATCGACTGGAGTTTCGTCCGGCGACTCCTCTTGGTGCTGCTCAAACATTCGAGCTACTTGAATCAGCTCTTGGGTATCAGTTTGAAGGATTTCATCTTTACTTTGTTGCTCATTCCTACTACTCCCTTCTTCTTCTTCTTCTTCTTCTTCTTCTTCCTCCTCTTCTTCTTCCTCGTCCCCTTCACTACTTCCATCGCTTCCCTCTGAGTCTTGCTCATCCAAAGACAGGACAATCTCACTTGTTGCAACTAATGTATCTTCATTACCCTCTGACTGACTTGAGTCATCATCATCATCATCATCATCATCATCTTGATCAATCTCATGTGCAACACGAAGATTCTCAATCCTTGCACGCTTTTGAAGCATTACACGATCAGAAGCTAATTTAATGTATTTATTATTTTCATATTCCAATTTACTCAATTCTTCCTCAGCAATTCTTTTATTTTCTGCAACTTTATTAATTTTTTCTTCAAGTTGACTTCTTTGAAGTATTAATGATTCTGATTCCTTTTCAAGTATTTTTTCAGTCTCTTGAATTTCATATTTTATACTTTGTTGATTTCTTTTATATTTATCCCTTATATCTTGTAATTTTGCTAATTGTTCTTTATAAAATTCCTCTTGTGCACGTTCTAACCTTGCTAGTCTTTGTTCTTGCCATTCATCTTCTTCATCAGCTTCTCGATCTCGTTTTAAAACTTGAGATACTCTGCCTCGGAAAGATTCCAACCAAGATCTATTTTCACCATTTTGCTGCAAGAGGATCCCGGTCGTTGTTGTTGTTGTTGTTGTGTCCATCCGATGAGATGAGATGAGATGAGATGAGATGCCCGGGGACCAAAATGGGAGCCCAATTGGGAAGTCTCTTGGTCCCAACCAACCAACCACCACCGAGCTATATCAACTTGATCAATACGCCATTTTTATAATCCAGATCAAAATGTCATTTACAAAACTATTAGGACCCTCAGTTGGACGGCATATGATACGACCAGTAGCAGGTTGTAATGTTATGCAAAGGATCAAACCATACAATAATGCTAGTAATCGTCGTCGGTGGCTAAGTCAAGGAGAACGAAGCGCTATTGATCAAGCAGTTGCATCAGCTCCTGTTGTATTATTTATGAAGGGTACACCTGAATCACCAGCATGTGGATTCTCAAGAGCAAGTATTCAAATCTTAGGACTTCAAGGAGTTGATCCTAATAAATTTCATGCATTTAATGTACTAGAAGATGATCAACTTCGTCAAGGAATTAAAGAATATTCTGGTTGGCCAACTATTCCACAAATATACCTTAATAAAGAATTTCTAGGTGGTTGTGATATCCTTATTCAAATGCATCAAAATGGAGAACTTGCTGATTTGTTTGAAAAGGCTGGAGTACTTGTGCCTGAAGATCCAGCGCAGCAGCAAGAGAGTGGGTCACAAGAGTAGATAGGATATGTTAAATACAATAAATACAATAAATACATACATACATAGTCGAGCTCAGTTATTTGTAAATTTAGAAGCGTCACCAAAAAAACGGACCAATGCAAATAACACAAAAGGAAGGTAAATTTTCTTTTTTTTTAATACAAGCAGCCAAGATTGAAATAGAAAGGGGGTAGATAAAAAAAAAAAAAAAAAAAAAGGGAAAACAAAACAAGGGAGGGAGGCATAAATTGTAAAACTCTGTCTTAGGGGGGTGGGTTTTAATATATGAACTCGCCTTTTGACCATTAGAATAATAAAAAAAATAATTCAACTCTATAGTCACCAGGCGTGAGAAGGGGCTTTAATCCTTCTCCAGCCCAGAGTTCGAAATGGAAAATAAAAATAAAATGTAACAGAAAAGAAACCATATTCCCCCACCCTCGATTCTTGTGTAACCCATTTTTTTTTTTTTTTTTTCCAATTCTCTCTACTACATCTAGCATGCCCGGTTCATCATCGTATAGAGAACAAAAAAGAAAAAAAACCTATCAACAGTGAACGCATATTTGGTGCTTTTTCTTTCAGACCTTTTACCATTTTTTACATTTTCATCATTGCCCATTCTTCATATTTTGCCGTTGCTACACCACGATTTAAAGGTTTAGTGCCAGGTTTGGGAGTTTTGAAGGGTGGAAATTCAATACTATTTAAGAGCAGATTTAAGACAAATGTCAGTGATATTGGCATCTGCCGGTTATGACCATACAATTAGATTTTGGGAAGCTCTATCAGGGATATGTTCAAGGACTATTCAACATCCTGATTCACAAGTGAATAGACTTGCAATATCACCAGATAAACGATTTTTAGCAGCAGCAGGACATTTACATGTTCGATTATATGATATAAGGACAACAAATCCAAATCCTGTAACAACATTTGAAGGACATAGTAATAATGTTACAGCAATTGCATTTCAAAGTGAAGGAAAATGGCTTGTTTCATCATCAGAAGATGGTACAGTTAAAGTATGGGATATGCGTGCACCAACTGTTCAAAGAAATTATAAACATAAATGTCCAGTAAATGATGTTGTTATTCATCCAAATCAAGGTGAACTTGTTTCATGTGATGAAAATGGTAATGTAAGAATATGGGATTTAGGTGAGAATACATGTACACATCATTTAATACCTGAAGAAGATGTACCGGTAAGAAGTGTAAGTGTTGCAAGTGATGCATCTCTACTAGTCGCTGCAAATAATAAGGGCAACTGTTATGTATGGCGAATGGTTAATAATGTCTCTGAAGTCGTTGTTGATAATAATAATAATAATATACTAGACGGACTCAATGGTAATGGTATACCATCAGAAACAATTCTACAACCAATAACAAAACTTAAAGCACATTCAAAATATATTACAAAAATTGTTCTAAGCCCCGATGTTAAACATTTAGCAACCTGTTCAGCTGATCATACTGCAAGAATATGGTCAACCAAAAATTTTGAAATGGAAACATCACTATCATCACATCAAAGGTGGGTTTGGGATTGTGCATTTAGTGCTGATTCCGCTTATTTAGTTACTGCTTCATCTGATCATTATGCAAGACTTTGGGATCTTAGTACAAGTCAAATTATTCGTCAATATAATGGTCACCATAAAGGTGCTGTATGCGTTGTATTAAATGATGTATAATATATATTTAAACACTTGCTGTTGCTGCTGCAATACTATTATTGGGCAAAGCGTTTTTCAGGTCTGTAACTGCGAGTTTTTCAAATAGTTTTTCAAGATCATCATTCTCCTCTTCTTCTTGTTGCTCTTGCTCTTTATCATCACATTTAGTAATACTCAATTCATACTTTTCAAATGCCTTATCCATCTTTGATTCATCAAGTTTAACTGGATGATTAATTTGTAATTTTCTCCCCTTGAATTGATTAAATCTTGTTTTTCTGGCATTTTTTTCAATTTCACCACTGGTAATAATTGGATTTATTTTTAATAATTTTTCCATTGAATATGCATCTTCACCATCACCATAATATGATGATTCAATTTTAATAACATTAAATTTAAGTTTATCCCGATAAAGTCCTAATGCTGCTTTATTCGATTTACGTACATGTAATGATACTGCACTAGCTCCATAACATTCTCCAAGTGATTCAAGTGCTAAATCCATTAATTTCGATGCAATCCCCATCCTTCTATATGTTCGTAATACTGATATTGATGTAATATGTCCACGTGCCATATGTCCTTCCCTTTCTTGCTTTGCAAATTCTTGAATAGCTTCTTCTTCATCTTTACTATCCCTCCCCACATTGCTATCTCCTCGTTTATTCACTTCTCCTCCAACTTCTTCATCCGTCTTTTTCCCCGCTAATACATATCCAACTATTTTATCTCGTCGTTTCTTCCCTCCTACTTCCATAACTGGTACCGTTGCTACAAAACTGCACTCGGGCCAACTCATCGCATGATACACATAATATCGCAAAACATAATTCTCTGGTAAATTATGTAGATTCGTCTCCTGCATATCCGGCAGGTCCTCAACTTTGGCTGGTCGAATATTCATCTTTGCCCTTATTTTTCACAGTTTGGTTTGCTAGCTCGATTGCTTTTTTTTTTTCCTTCTCTTCTTCTTCTTCCCAACCTACAAGTACAACAACAACAACAATAATTGAGTAATATTATATTTATCTCGTAGCAAATTTACAGTAAATACATACTTCTATAAAGGTAAAAAGAAAGACAATGATTTTAATAATGAAAATGTTCATAAACTATCAATAGTAGTAATAGTAGTAGTTATCCTCAAGCGAGAAGAACCATCAACATCATCCCGATACTCAGTGACCATGCACATAAACATACTAAAGCTGATAGACTGGCTGCTGAAGATCCAGTCATTGCAGCAGCTCGAGATTGTGCTGGGCTACTTGTTGGTCTAGCAGTAATATATCCAGCACTATCAGTAACCTGTTCAAGGGCAGAGACTCGTGAAAGATATGGAGTACTAAGTGGTGCAGTTGCATTTGAAGAAGTATTCAAGATAACTGATCCCACATTATCAACTAATGAAGGATCATCCACTTCTCGTTGTGGAACCACCTCAACGCACATTGTCTCGACAATATTCATCAAATAAGTGAGTACTCTCATATTGCGATCATCCTATATTTAAACACTTTGGTTAAATAAAGGGTCTTTTTTTTTTCTTCTCTCTTTTTCTTTTCTTTCTTACATCAGCTAGGTCTCCCCTACAAGGTTCGTAACACCTGGTACGAATCTCAGAAAAGACCGCGCATTGGCAAGCCTTATCTCCTGGAGGGCATTCCAAATATCGGCCTTGAACACCCAATAGGCAAGAAGCAAAGTGCTCCTCAGCTGACTATATAAGCGCAAGTCAGACAAGAGATAAAAGAAAAAGGGGTATTCAACTACTCACGCAGTTGATGGCATCTTGTTCAGGGATATCTTGGATCATGGTATCATTCTCCTGAGCAGAGACAAGCAGAGGAAATAAGAAAAGAAGAAATGGGGTATAGAAAGAGATTGTAGCAATCATGGTAACTTTGATCTTGATTCTGTAAAAGCGAAAGACGGAGAGAGCAATAGAAGCAAAAGAAAGCGGGTATAAAGAGCAATGAAGTGTAAGAAGAAGGAATGGAATCGGATCCAATTGATGCCTATATGCACAAACATTCTAACTTAGAGCCCCAAAAATTGAAATAAGAAATAAGAAATAAACAAGTCGCTGTGACAACCATCACAAGATAAAGAATTCCTTGACCTTCCATGCTACAACAGCCGTGGCAAGCCCTAACTCAGTTTGACTTTGAGTCAAATATCTTTTTAAGTTATATTACTCGAGATATTTGGCATGAGATCTTATCAGGTGATGTTTCTTATAAGCAGCCGAGAAAAGACAATTTAGAATCTTGCCCTGGGTGATTCGATAATAAACGGCATAGCATTTAACCTTTGAATGCAAAGATCGTATTATATGGCTCCTCGGTACAACCAAGTTACTCCTCCTCCATTCACCTGTCAAGTCCCTCAAAATTCTCAGGCACCATTCTTGTGCGCTAAAGAAAATACACTTTTAAACCCCCAAAACAAGTGCGGCTGTCAATGACGTAGCTCCCAGCACCGAGATTATCATTTTTTTTCATATTCAGAAATGAAATAAAAATGTGCAAGTCTTTGTTCGGCTTCTCTTGGTTTTTGGTGAGCTGTGGGAGATAGACCGGAATATATGAGCATACAGTAACTCATATCTCTCTATTTGTTCAGCACTTGCTTCTCCCCTATTCAAGGTACCGAATTGCTTCTTTACCTAATGGGGAATTAAGGAGATTCTAAAAAAAAAAAAAGAGCATGTGATTAAGCATCAAGTACGGTAAGCGGGGTAGGTTTAGGGAGCCGTGCAAAACTTTTTATCATTTTGGGCTTAGATTGCTCCCAACGCCATTCGTGTGGGATTGACAGAGACCTCGAGCGAAATAAACAGGAGATTCGGACTTTTTGAACTACCTTTTTTAGTAACAATCGTCATGGACCGAATACCTGTGATAGTTTTCATTATATTTTTTTTACTCGTTGAATTCCTCCCAGATTAAAATAGTTATAGATTTCTTTCAGAATCCCCGCCGTTCGATTGTGGGGGGGAAAGGGTTATAGAAAATCTTGAATCCACAAACTTCATTTAGTTACGTCAGACAAGGATTTTAATAACCCCCGAAATCAACTTTAATTAATTTTTATACAAGACCAAACCCAAGAGAAAGCTTGCCCAACATTGAAGCCTTTTTGTTTGTTTTTTAAAAAAGAATAACAAGGCAAGTGACAAGTACTCTACATAGGCATAAAATTCTAAAATTGGCTTAGTCTCAAAATTCTAATCCCATTTTGGAGACTGCTGGACCTGAGTCCGGGGAAGTTGGGGTGGGAAGAGCAGATCTCTCCCTCCTTGTCCCAAAAGAAAAATATTAACTTTTCAATGAATTTTCCTCTTTTGGGTATTCTCGAGACATCATTGACGTCCCGAAAGGAAAGAATGGTCCTCCTTCTCCTCGTGTAACAATGAGCTATTACTCTTTTTACTATATAATAAGTTGGATTGCCGCTCCCGGGGGGGACGGTCGGTCGTCTCGAATTGAAAGCTTTTATTTTATTTTATTCTTTTTGTTCTTTCTTCATCTGAGCAAAAAAGAAAACAGTCAGTCAAATCAACAACAACTTAAGTTTACACTAAGAATCAGATCAACCCATAGGGGGGTCAACGGTGATCTGCATCCATTATGTTTCATATCTACAACCCTTATGTAGTAGCTTGCACTGCCACCATTGGTGGTATGCTTTTTGGATTTGATATCTCGTCGGTTTCAGCGTTTGTTTCGGACGATAAATATCGACAGTACTTCAACTATCCGGACTCAACCACTCAGGGAGGTATTACTGCTTCCATGGCAGGGGGTTCATTTCTCGGATCATTGGCTTCAGGGTATATCTCGGATAAATCTGGTAGAAAGAGTACTATACAGATAGCGGCAATTATCTGGATTATTGGAGCTGCCATCCAGTGCTCATCACAGAATATTGGACAACTGATTGCGGGACGAGTAATATCTGGTGTTGCTATTGGTCTTTGCTCATCTCAGGTTCCTGTATATATTGCTGAGGTATCTCCTAGAAGGATTCGTGGGCGTCTTGTTGGTGTATTCCAATGGGCTGTAACATGGGGGATAATGATTATGTTTTACATTTCATTTGGTTGTACTCACATTGCGGGTCCTGCTTCTTTCAGGACAGCTTGGGGCATTCAAATGGTTCCTGG
>JAJMFC010000108.1:12500-32768 GCA_030574475.1 Trigonopsis californica
ATAGTTTCAGTTCCATACGGCCAAGAAGGGGTTTGCGCATCTGTGGGGGTTGAACCAATTAAACCGATAAGGAGGACCCACGTGCCCTTTGAACAACCAAACCGTTATTTTTCTTTTTTTGACATGTTTTCCCTCCATAACTTACAGGATGGAGGACATGCATGTAGAGAGAGAGAGAGGAAGAGTAAAAGATTCACACAATAACCTACGTAAGTTGCAGACTCATATTTTGTATTAAACAACTATTTATTCTATATAAATTACTCGTATTTTCGTTGAAGTTTCACCGCTTTTCAAACAACAAAATATTAAAAGAAGGAAAAACTCAACTTTGTCCCAATCTTTCATTTAGCCGTCCCAAAACCAGATTTTTGTTTCTTAGGCCATCATCACCAAAGCGCCATCACCAGCGCGCGCGTCGCCGGAAATAACAAAAAATACTCGGAGATTTACAATTTTTATTTATTTCTGCGTCAGATCTATACCTGGTGTTAGTAGATAATGTAAGTTCACAGGCTTTTTAAATTTCAATGGGATTAGGATACTAATCATTAAACTGATAGGAAATTTGGTAAATATTTGGCCAAGCGACAGCTCGATATCCCAGAATATGCAAATTATTTTATCAATTATAAGGCTCTAAAAAAGCTCATCAAGCAGCTCTCTCATCCGTCTTCGGCTGCTAGTCAGGATGATATACATAATATCCTTCAAGCAAACAAAGCCACCTTCTTCTTCAGGCTGGATCGAGAACTCGAAAAAGTAAATACCTTTTACCTACAGAAGGAAGCTGAACTCAAGGCGAGACTTGCTACTCTTATGGAAAAGAAAAAATCTTTACTCTCGGAAACATCGAAATCTAAAGCAACTTTTGACGAAAGTAACCCTGTTACGACTCCAATCTTATTCAGAATAAACCCTATTTACATATCCCTTTTAGAGGGATTTCGATTATACAGACGTGAGCTCGATAAGCTCGAACAGTTTGTGCAACTTAATGCGACGGGATTTTTTAAAGTTTTGAAAAAATGGGATAAACATTCAAAATGTCATACAAAAGAGCTCTTCTTGTCTCGTGCTGTTCAGGTACAACCTGTTTTTCATAGAGATGATATTGCTCGACTTTCAGATCTTGCTATAACTTCAATTCTTGAACTCGAAGCCAGCGCTGATGGTGACAATGTCAGCTATGGCGATACAGAAACTACTGCTAGTGATGGAATGAAGGATGCTGTTAGACTAGGGCATAATCGCCTCACTTCATCTAAATCTTCATCAGCTACTAATTTGGAACTCTTTGATTCTGATCTTGTTCAACTCATGACGGGAGAAAATCTTGAACTTCTCGGTAATTGGCTCGCTAAACTTAAAGACATGGACGCTAATCCAGAATTAGCCAAGAATGATGTGTCGAAAATTTTTTTCCAATCAATCTCCAATAAGGATATACCAGATGCTGCACTTGAGCAGATATACGAATCTGGCTTGGTAGATCTTTCAATCTCTGATGAAGTAACTGGCAGAACTGTCCTATCTGAAGCAGGGATTAGTGGTAGGCGATATATTTTGGATCTTGTTCAACGGCAAGAAAAGACTCAAGACGATCTACGCAATAATAATCAGGTTGTCGAAGGTCCAGTTATCAAATGTTCTACCTTGCTTTCCCAAAAAGACATATATGGTCGTATGCCACTACACTATGCTTGTTTACATGGTCATGCCGACCTTATTGAGCCATTTTTGGATCTTGGGGCCCCAATGGATGCTGTGGATCAGGATAATTATTCACCTCTTATTTTTTCTGTCTATCATAATCACCCATCGTGCGTTAAAATTCTTATTATCCGTGGAGCAAGAACTGAACCAAAGTCTGAACAAGACTATATCCCTTTAAATATGGCATGTTATAATGGATTCTATAAAGTGACTGAACTTTTATTAGAGCGTCATCCACGCCTTCTTCCAGATGCCGAAGGTCTTTACCCTCAACATCTTGCTTCAAGAGCTGGTGGTAGCTCATTGATCCCACTTCTCAAGAACTATGGAGCAAACTTGGAGCAAATTGATAATCTAAATGGATGGACCCCCTTATTTTATGCTGCATCAGAAGGAAATTACAAGACAGTTGTGGAACTATTGGATGCAAAAGTCAGGGTCGACGCATATGATGAAAAGGGCCTAACTCCACTATATTATGCAGCATGGGAAGGACATGTTCATTGCATGCGACTTCTTGTTGCTAATATGAATCAGGATGCAGAAGTTGAAGTCGATGCAGAAGTTGGTACTGCTGCTGCGACGACGACGATATCTAAACAAATGGAAGATGTAACTATGCATAGTGGGGGCATAATTAACAGAGTCAACGAGGATGAAATTAATCTTGATAATACTGGAGATATTGATATGATTCCAGATTTGACTCTGCCACCTCCAATTTTACCCCTTCGCAGGTACGGTCACAACTTTTTAGGCGACGCAGTATACGTACAAATCTTCCTTGAAGGCTTACAATCTGTGACGGAACGGCAAGAATACCATGAAGCTCTTGAAGCCAGAGGTCTTCTCCCCGCAATTAGTAATAAAAGTCAATCTCAATATGGTAATGGAAATAGGGGGAATGCAAGTAGTTCATCCTCCTCAAACCAGCCTGTGCGATTTTATTCAGATTCTCATCTACCAGCTGTCAAAATGGTCATGTCTTCGAAATCATCTGATCTAATTCCTCGGTCGGTAATGCTTCCATTATCAGATGATGATCAGGTTATTTCATTTCAAGTTTCACGCTTTGACCAATTTGAGCTTACATTTGAGTTGTATCCTACATTTGGAACTCGAATTATTGCTAAATCCATTGCATTACCAAATCTGTTTAACTTAAACTCTACATCATCGGGAAGGTGCGTAATTCCCTTGTTGGATTTGCGGCTCCAACCGATTGGTGAAGTGGGATTCTCTTTTCAAGTCATTAAACCATTTATGGGTAAAGCACTTGCAGTGTCAAGCTTTGCAACTTATTGGAAATCAACTTCTCAATACGACTACAAGCCAAGCATTGTTGCAAGTCTTAATGATCCTGACAGTGTTCACCCTGTACACATTGGAGAAACCATTTCCTTTATTACTGATACATCCTTGTCTGGCGATTATGTACGGCTCCCAGTCCAATTAACAAGTGATTGTGTTCCAGTTATATGTCCAAATTGGAAACTGTCTTTACCAATTGTTGTTGGCTCTGATTTGAGTTTAGAAATTCCTGTTAGCAAGATGACCTTTGAGCAATTCAAGTTATTGGGAAGTAAGAATCGAGCACAGTTTAATGATGAAACCACTCGTTTAGCTGCGGACCGTGGGCTTAATCAAGTTCATGAGCTCTTATCGACGTCATTCCTTTCATTAGCAGAAGTCTTTGAATGCAGTCAACGGGGACAATTACTGCCAAAATCTGTACATGTAAATCTGGACATTCTTTACGCTACTGCAGTTGAGGAGAAGGCTCTTTTTGGGGACGGGTGTGATGTCAAAGATGTAAATCGGTACGCTGATTGCATATTGCAAGTCATCTTTGATTATGCAAGACAAGTGCGTCGCTCAGCCGTCGAAGATTACAGAGAAAATAATATAGAAACTAATGATATTAATAATAAGACTGTGGGAATATCTGTGAATGAGAATCAAAGCGCAGTTTTCATGGCCAAAGGATCCGGGTTAGAAGATGGGAGCACATCAATACATAATCATCATACTCATAATCAGCAACAACAACAACAACATGAAGATGAGGACCAGGAGAGTGCAGACGATGTTGCCGGGGCCATGTCGCTCATTTTATCATCATGTCACCCTGCCATGTGCGCAGCTCTCAATTGGAAGCAACCCAATTATCCAGTATTTTTTAGTCTAGGGGGATCCTTGTACTGGAATACACCAACTACAGAGATTGCTGGTACTAATAAAACAGATGAAACAGTGAAATTCCGAAGTGCGCATGGACTAGTTGTTGAAGAACCTGAAGATAGACGGTGTTATTCAATTAAGGAAGCGACTAATTTTGTTGTTAAGAATAATTTACTTGGTATAATTCTTGATATTCAGCTTGTCAAGTTAATCCCATCATTAATTGATAGTATACGAGCATCTGGTCTCATGTTTATCGCTCAAGAAAATTATGAAGAATCTAGTGAAAGTATAAAAGAGGAACAAAGTAGTACATTATTTGATGCAGGAATTGAAGGAATTCGTGGTGATGGTGTATTGAGTATATTGCATAGGGATGAATGAATGAATATTAAATAATAAATTGCACAAAACTCTTTTGTATGTTATGTGAAAATATGTGCTTTCATTGGCAAATTAATAAATGGATAAAATGAAATAATAAATTATTTTTTTTTTTTATGTACAGTCGTAGTAATTAATAATGAAAGAAAACATCCAAAGTTCAATTCAAAAGAAAGAAAGAAAGAAACAAGAAAAAAAGTTTTCACAAACACTATATTTCTTAGGTCTTTTGGGCATCTTCTGGTATGAGTGGGTGGAATGCCTCATCTTCACTAAGGTCTATACGCTGTCCATTCGAATTTAGAGTAAGAGACCAATCTAGCATAACAAATCTTCGAGTAAATTTATCTCTTGATGCTGCAAAATGAACAGTACCAGAATCTTTACTACCTTTAACAGCATATTCAAGGTCTACCTTACCCGTAACAAGACTGAGTTCTCCATGGATCCAAGGGAATGTAGATTTAAAGACAATTCCTTGTCCCAAGAGGTCACGAGCTTTTGGATTTTGACGAAGGGCAAATAATGTAGATGATACAATTGGGGAGGATACTCTTTCATAATTGAAAGCAATACCAGCAATTATCGTCATAACTGTAAGATAAATAGCAAGTGCAATACGTCTAGAACGCCGCCGTGACTCAACATCTGGCAAATCCACATCAACAGTCATGGGAGGCTCAGGATCAACTGTTCGCGGATTAATAGGTTCCTCATGGGGGGATTCAGGAAGATCTGGTACTTGAGATCCATGATCATGTGGATTCTTTTTTGGTTGGTTGTTATTAGTTGAATATAAGCTTATTAATGACTTTTTATTATTGATTTTGCTTGCAAGGATAAGTTGCAATGATTTGCTGGGTTTAATACCAGTAGCAGTAGTACTGGATTGTCTCAATATCCTGATATAGCTAAGCCCGAGACCGCGCAAAATTGTACTTGTCCCTCTCCGCAAAGCACAACTGCCCAACCGTGACAGCATTTCTCTCTTTTGCCGACGGTCTTGGTAGATTTGATAAAAAGTTATTTCAACCTGGGGTCTGGGATGGGAAGTAGTTCTGTAGTTAGTTGTTTGGGCTCTCTTCTTGTGATCTGCCGGGAGGATAAAACAAGCTTTAACCCACCACGTTCGCACACAGACTAAAAGCTAAAAACGCCTTGTTAGACCTCAATAGACCTCTACTGCCCACCTTTATGCATATGTACAGGATTACAATTTATGGTGTAGCACTTTTTTTTTTTTTTTACCAAAAAAATCGAACATTGTCAAAAATTTAATAAATTACTTGAGATTGTAACTTATTTATTCTGTTCTTTTTTTTTCACTTATTTGGCTACTTAGTACAGCAGTTTATTTATTCTACACAATTCTATCATTTTTTATTATATTATAAAACAGCCTCGGGTTTACACCTCGTGGGCAGCTCCTTAATCCCGAGTTATTGTGGTTGATGATGGTAGGGTAAGTTGGGCAACCTCCCAACATGCAACGAAAAACCAGGCCGGTTCCCGTCTTCACATTCTTGATCTCTTAACCGGTCTTTTCAAGGTCATAACTTTTTAGGTACCTCAGTAACTTCCTCGTATCTACATCTACACCCGAATTGTTTTTGTTTTTGTTTTTTTCTCTTTTTCTTTTGTTTGTATTGTACATTGTGTGTAAAATTCGCAAATAAAGGAAAAAGAAAAGAAGAAACCCAAAGGGGATCGGGATTCTTGGTATAACAACAACAACACCACAGCAACGACAAGTTAATATCATACAAAGATCTTGTCATATAAACAACTGCATAGCCAACCCCCCCCCTTTAAGATCTTTCCTTTTTCTTCTTTCTTACTCGCCAGATGCAAGCGATCCTCGACTTTTCGTCTGGCGAATTTGATGTCGGACTCTTTGATCGTGTCGTGGATGTCTTTTATGGTGGCTCCGGGAATGAGGTATGCCATCAGTTGTCTATTATTCCTTTTTATACTTTATTATCTTCTTTATACTAACTCTCTTGTCATGTTTAGCAAAATGAGGCTCAGAGAGTTCTAACTCAGGTACATATTTTTGCAGGACTGAAATTTTTTTCTTCCTTTTTGTTATTGCCATATTTTCTTTTTTTTTTCTTTTTTATCCACGTCGATCCTCGTCTAACTCTAAACTTTCATCTCTTTATAGTTCCAGGAGAATACAGATGCATGGCAAGTGGCTGATAAGATCCTTGAAGGTTCAGGCAACTCTCAGGCAAAATGTGAGAGGAACCACTTCTATTTTGCCTTTTACTGCTGCTAATTGTAAATTTTTCTTTCCTTTTCTTCTTTTCACCAGATCTTGCATTATCGATATTGGATAAACTGATAAATACCCGATGGAAAGCTCTTCCAGTCGAACAACGTTTGGGCATTCGAGAGTTTTTAGTCAGTATGTGCTTGGCTCTTTGCCAAGATGACGCGAAATTCCGATCAGATCGGTCGTTAATAAACAAGGTTGACTTGACAATTGTTCAAATACTCAAACAAGAATGGCCAGCCAATTGGCCCAATTTCATCCCAGATATTGTCGAGTCAAGCCGGGCAGGTATAAATGTATGCGAAAACAATATGGCAATACTCAAACTATTATCTGAAGAGGTATTTGATTTCTCTGCTGAGCAGATGACTCAAGCCAAAGCACGAACTATGAAACAGCAAATGTGTAATGAATTCTCTCAGATTTTCCAATTGTGCCATGAGGTACTTGAAAAGACTGATCGGCCATCACTTGTGGTTGCTACTCTCCAATCATTGCTTCGGTACCTAGGTTGGATCCCACTTGAGTATATATTTGAGACTAATCTCATTACAATGTTGGTTGACAAGTTTGTTCTCCCTCAAGAGACAAACAGCCTTACCCTCAAATGTCTTACTGAGATTGCTGCCCTCACTCCTAACGGGTGTGATGCACAATTTTATTCAATGTTTGTCGGATCAATGGAGGCTATTAATCGGACTATCCCTCTTTCCACTGATTTCCGTAAATCTTACAATACCGTCAGCTCCAGGGATCAAGAATTCATTCAAAATTTGGCCATATATTTGACGACGTTCCTTTCCAATCACCTTGCAATAATTGAGAATCAAGAAAACAAACCACTCCTTGAAAATGCTCACTTGTACGTTATCAAGATATCCCAGGTAGATGAACGTGAAGTATTTAAAGTTTGTCTTGATTATTGGACAACCCTCGTCTCAAGTCTCTATGAAGAAATCCAGCAGATTCCCATTACTGAGCTTAATCCATTAGCTGCTGTTACCTTTAGTACTGGTCTTTCTAATGGTGGTGCAGCTGATCCAGCAATCCTAGAAAAATATCCTCTTCGTAAACATATATACGCAGAGGTTCTTGAGCAATTACGCCTTGTCATGATTGAAAAGATGGTCCGACCCGAAGAAGTTTTAATTGTTGAGAATGATGAGGGAGAAATTGTACGAGAATTTGTCAAGGAAAGCGATACATTTACTTTATACAAGAGTATGCGTGAAGTACTCGTATACTTGACTCACTTGGATGTTATCAATACTGAAAAGATTATGACTGAGAAACTTGCTCGCCAGATTGATGGGACTGAATGGTGTTGGAATAATCTCAATACCTTATGTTGGGCGATTGGATCCATTTCTGGTGCAATGAATGAAGAAATGGAAAAGAGATTTTTAGTCAATGTTATCAAGGAACTTTTGGGTCTTACCGAGATGAAACGGGGCAAGGATAATAAAGCAGTTGTAGCATCCAATATTATGTATATTGTAGGACAATATCCTCGGTTCCTAAAGGCTCATTGGAAATTCCTCAAAACAGTTGTTAATAAACTATTTGAGTTTATGCACGAAACTCATGAAGGAGTTCAAGATATGGCTTGTGATACATTTATAAAGATTGCTCAAAAATGCCGTCGCCATTTTGTAACACAACAAAGTGGTGAGACTGAACCATTTATTGATGAGATTGTTCGGAATTTAGACAAAATTACTTCAGATCTCCAGCCTCAGCAAGTGCATACCTTTTATGAGGCTTGCGGGTATATGGTTGCTGCTCAACCAGTAAAAGCTATTCAAGAAAGGTTAATTGTGGATTTAATGGCACTACCGAGTACGGCGTGGGCTGCTCTTATTGACGAAGCGGGTAGAAATTCGGAAATTTTGAGCGATACACAGACCATCAAACTGATTGCTAATATTATGAAGACAAATGTTGCAGCGTGCTCATCAATGGGTGCTTGTTTTTACCCTCAACTCTCTCATATATATATGGATATGTTGGGGCTTTACCGGGCAGTTAGCGAGATGATATCCAATTCAGTTGAATCTCAAGGGATAATTGCTACCAAGACGCCGCGTGTTCGTGGATTAAGAACAGTAAAGAAAGAGATCCTCAAATTGATTGAAATGTACATTTCTAAGGCTGAAGATGTCGATACAGTTTGTAAAAACATGGTTGAACCGTTATTAGGGGCAGTACTAGATGATTATCGGCGGAATGTTCCAGATGCGCGAGATGCTGAAGTACTCAAATGTATGACGACATTAGTTCAAAGGGTTGGAAGTATGATTCCTGAAGGAGTAATTCAAATTCTTGAGAATGTTTTTGAATCCACTCTTGACATGATTAATAAGGATTTCACTGAATATCCCGAACATCGTGTTGAGTTTTTCGAGTTGCTAAGAGAAATTAATCTCAATGACTTTAAAGCACTACTGACGCTTCCAACCACTGTATTCGGATTAGTGGTAGATGCATGTTTATGGGCTGTGAAGCATGATAATCGTGATGTTGAAGCTAGCGGATTGAATTTATGTATTGAAATTGTTCGCAACGTGTCTGAGCTTCCATCTGGGTATTCAGAGTTTGCCAGTGGATTTTATCAGACACAATTTATCAAGATTCTCAAAGATTGCTTTTATGTATTAACAGATACAGATCATAAAGCAGGATTTAAATTACAAGCTATGCTATTAGCTCAAATGTTTAGACTTGTGGAAACAAACGCTATACCTGTTCCACTTTATGGACCATCAGATGCACCTCAGGGTACAAGTAATGCAGAATATCTAAGAGATTATAGTGTGAATATGTTAATGAATGCATTCCCACATCTACAACGAGAACAGCAAGTAAATCCATTTGTTAGTGGCCTATTTGAGTTGACAAATGATCAGACAAAATTTAAGCTCAACTTGAGAGACTTTTTAGTACAAATTAAGCAATATGGTGGTGAATCAACAGATTATTTGTATGCTGATGAACGTGAAATTGAGCTTGAAAATAAACTCAAACAAGAACATGATCGTGCTTTAAAAGTTGGTGGTCTCATCAAACCAGCAGATATGGATGAAGATTTATAAAATAAAAGAAGGAAAAAAAAAAAAATAAGAATTTGAAGAACTTAGAATATTTTTAATCTTGATAATTTTATTTTCCCCTTTTTTTTTTCTTTTTCTTTTTCTTAAATTATTTAAATTAACCCCAGTGTAAAAGGAAAGCGAGTACGGGAAGAAAAAAACAACCAAAAAAAAAAAAAAAAAAAAAGAAAAAAAAGTACTTGATTCACATTTATTCATTTTACTACAGTAGATTATTTGTAGATGTATATATATACACATGTTACCCAGATAGGGAGCGGAGCGGAGCGGAGGCTGCGAACAAAACAAAAAAAAAAAAGTACCCCCTTTTTAAGCAGTAGCAGTAGCAGGCTGTTGCTTTTGCTCAGATCTTAGTCTAGCAGCCCTTGCAGCTGTACGCTTTGCCAATAAATCAGCATTATATGGACCTTTAAGAGAGCGTTCAAAGATTGCATCTCTGATTGCAACAAACCCATATTTTGGACCAGGTACTGCACCTTTTACCAAGATGAGATTATGAATTGGATCAACTTGAAGGACTTCAAGATTATGAATTGTTTGTTGTTGTCCACCCATACGACCAGCCATTTTTTTACCAGGTAAAACTCTACCAGGATCTTGACAAGATCCCATTGAACCACCAGCACGATGGGTTACTGATGTACCATGTGTTGCAGGCATTCCATGAAATCCATGCCTCTTCATAACACCAGCAAATCCTTTACCCTTTGTCGTTCCTATAACATCAACCATTTGTCCACGTTTAAATTGATTCACTTTAAGATCTTGCCCTGGAATTGGTAATTCAAATTCCCTAGATGGATGAATCCTCATTTCAATAACTTTAGCCTTTGCTGGACAATTTGCTTTTGCAAAATGACCTAATTCTGCTTTATTTAATGACCGTGGATTCCTGATTCCAGCTCCAATCTGTACAGCACTATACCCATGAGTTGCTACAGTCTTTGTTGTAATAACCTGACATCTATCAACTTGAAGCAATGTAGCTGCTACCCTTGATTCAGTAAGTTCATCATAAAATGGCATCATTGACCTCTTGATTGCAAGTAATCCTGTTCGATAAGGTAACATTTTCCGTGCAAGTGCTGCTTCAGGTGAGTTACCTAATGTAACTTTCCTTGCACCTTGAGCAAATCCTTCCACATTTGAAAATACTTGTCGCTCTCTAGGTTTTAAATCATTAAATTTAATTACTGGTAATGGTCCTTCCCGCTTTTCTACCTGTTTCTTTGCACTATCTGATGCGCCTGTAACATTCGTCTCTTTAGATACTTGTGCAAGACGCGTCTGCGTTTGAGTACACAGGGTCCTCACCCTCTTTAACATTTTGATTCTTGTGAACTTGCAAGTTTTTGATGGAGATCTCAAAATTTCCTGCTTCTTTGTTGGTGGGAGCAATCAGAAGGAAAATGGAGAGGTTGAGCCGCAGAGAAAAATCCAATAAAACTGAACCCGAATCCTCGGCCTCGCCAGGTATTGTTTGAGACTTTCATGCGGAACAGTTCAACACGGATTGAGCAGGTTTTGGGCTCACTATATAATGTGTGTAGATAGTGCGGTAGTTGTTATTTACTTTATTTATTTACTAGTTTTGATATTTATAGTAGACTTCCAAATTATGTGCAGTCTTTTGAGTTGAAATGTTTCTATGACAGTATAATCTAGTGAACCGGTACAATTTTGCTCCTTATATAGTAAATACATTAGACAAAAATAATAATTATATTTAATAGACGTCACATCTTCCAGTGCGTCAAAAACTCTCAAAGTAGTAAAAGAAGAAGAAGAAGGAAATAATAATGGTAAAAAAGAACAGCAATAATACTTCTACTCCACAACTCGATTCAACAACTATGGAAAAAAAGACAAAAAAAAAAAAAAAAAGAACAATTTTAAAAAAGACATGGTTCATTTTCTTCATCTTAGTAAATACGTGATAAAATAATATATATATATGTATATATATATTGTAGGATTTGGAAAGGATATTTTAACGATTCATGTTCCAAGATGGCCGGACAGGCTGCATTACTTGCTCCATTAATACAGAGTTACGAATAGTTTGTTCAGGTCGAGGACTTGTTGCACCATGCTGTTGTTGTTGTTGTTGCTGCTGCTGCCTTGGACTTAAAAATCCAAGCCCTGTAAGTTGACTTTCATCTAATTGACTAGCGCTTGGTAGTGGTTGCTGTTGTTGTATAATGGAATCATCGTCTGCGAGAGGACTTCGTTGTTGTATTCCACCACCCCACGAAGATGGGCTCATTGACCCCTTTGCACCAGTATTGACATTGTATCCTTTATCTGGAGGTGAGTAAATGAGTGGAGATGCAAATGGATCATCTCCCATCTTGCATGCTGCTGGTAACCCTGATGCCGATGGTTGTCGCACTTGTTGAGAGTATTTACTGCTATTGCTATTGCTTCTCATACCGCTTATGCTTTCACTCCCTGCCGACCGGTATACATTGTTATTACTATTATGGACTCTTGAGTACGCAGGGGCAAGCTGCTGCTGCTGCTGTGGTGGTGGTATATATGGTGTCACCCTCCGTCTTGACGTTGGGATTGGTGCTGTTGCTGCTGCTGCTGAATTCGACCGCATATCTACTTGTCTTTGCCCTTGTTCGTCAAAGTACATTTTATATATTGATCGTACTCTAGATGCTCGTTCGGCTGCAGAATCAGGATCGTCATGATTCACATTGTCACTTTTTAGCTCTCGGTCGATCGACAAGGATGCAGTTTGAGGTAATACATCTGACAATTCGGCTTTATTGCTCTCATTCACTGGAGATACTGATGAAGTCCTTGATACGATCTCATCATTTCCTGTCCCGTGGGCCTCACCACCATCATTGGCATAACTCTGGAATGGTGAGATGTAGTATTTGTTTGAAGATGTATCGGGGCTCGAATCTGAGGATCTGTCCACGTCACGTGCTGAAGGGGGATTTCCTTGTGCGGCGTTGTCGCTTCTATCCGAGAATGAATTACGATTTTCAATGCTGGGTGTCACGGAATGACGATAATTAGTACTGGCTGCAGTTCCCGGTCTCGAATTTTCACTCTCTTGAATAGTATTCATCCTGTTGAGAGGAAAATCCGATGTTTGCGTTAAATCTTCATCTGGGGATATCTGATTAAGGGGATTGGGACTGAGATCTCTTGAATCATTTTGCTCACTCACAGTGGAGTTGATGCAAGTCTCTGTTGTTGTTGTTGCTGGTGATTCTTGGGGTCTGTCGACATTGTAGGTTTGCTTGAGAGTCGAGTTAGGAGCGTCGCTGAGGTTAGGTAAAGGGTATGGTCGGTATTGATATGGATGATAATTCCCAGTAAGTGTGGCTCGCTTGGATGAGTTTGAACTAGTGGGGCGACTGATTGCAGCAGAATTGACAAATCTGTAAGGTCCATCATAATTTGCCCCACCTAGACTATGTAAACTATCAATTGAAGCCTTTGAAACAGCAAATTCACTTGATGCAGATCCCGCAAACAGGTATGGTGAATCATAATTGTTACTACTAGTTTCATCTCCATATTCAAACACGTTATGTGAGTATGGTGGGCCTTTTTCATGTGAATCATCATTGTCGATTGGCATATCTGAGATGTCAATATTGGCAAGACCTTCATCTTCCTTAACGAGTCGTTTCCTGAATCGTTGGTACATGAAAAATGACAAGACCACAGCGACGACAACCGGTAACCTAGTAATCATGATTAGAACAATAACAAGGAAAAGTCATTATTTGACAAAGACTTACCCTACACCCAAACCAACGGGTAATGCAGCATTTGAGCCTGTCGGTTTTTCACATGAATCACTATTGGGGTGAGATTTGCAGTAGTCGGTACTAGTGCTCTGCGAAGAGCTTGTAGTAGCAGTCACCATATGGAGGGACTTACTCCAGAATAGTCGTTTTGCGCAAAGAAAAGGGGGGCGGGCAAACGAGTGAGCCGTGCCGAACAAGAAAAGGAACGAATGAATGAATAAAACAGATTTAAAAGAGTGTCGTGAGGTTAGAACGAAAGAATTAAAAAGAGTGACTGTTGAAAGAAAAGGATGCCTCGAGTGCAGTTTTTCTGAAAGAGAGTCGGACTATCGTGTTTTGTGCATTTGTTACGCGAAAGGGGAAAAGGGGGGGGGGTTGGTCTTTTTTTTTTTTCCACTAGAATGGTAACAATCGCCAGGGATGGAAAACAAAAAGCTAACAACACGAAATTCTCTCCCCAAAAGAGAAGAAGAAAAAAAAAAAAAAAGGAATTACCTGAAAGCAGAAAGAAATATGACAAGTCGTTGTCGGTACTACCGGGCAAAATAGACAGAATTACGTTATACTAATTGTAGACTCTTTTCAGGTTATGGCACTGTATATTAAAAAGTGATCATTACTATAGAGTATTCTATCTATACAACCACATTCCCTCTTAATATACTATTCAAACTACATTCCACTTTGTATTTTATTTTATTTTATTTTATTTTTGTTCTTTCACCTGTCGACTATAAAGTGTTATAGCTTTGCACGGCGGACGCGGCCACATGTCCTCGCGTTGTGCGCGATAATGTTTATTTATTCGCCCGTTGCTGGAGCAACACGCGAACACGCTCAAAGATTCAGCATTCCCCCACATCCCATGCCATGGCTAACTTAAAAAGATTATTAACTTAAAAACTCCGACTCCAAACTTGCACGCATTGCTCCCAAGAACAGAGAAGGGTAGACAAAGGTACTTTAAGGAGCAAGACGAGAAAAAGAGGACAAAACGTCATCATCAAAAGGAGTATCTCTTATTCACTATGGCTACTGCTCAAGAAAAGGAGCAACTCACCGCTGTTGATCCTCTTCCCTCTTATGATCAGGCGAATGATGAAAATGATGGAGGTAGTACTAACGACGCTCAAGTTAGTGCATCCGCCGATCTTGAAGAACCGACCACAACTGAAACTGTTGTTCCTACTGCACCAGTCTTACCTCCAAAGGAAGTAGTAGAACCAAAAAAGCAAGAGGAATCACCTCTTCATGAAAAAACTGAGATTCCAGTCCAGGAAGAAGCTGCGCCTCCTAGATTACCTACTAGACCAAAGTCACAACTGCAAATCAATACTGAAACGCTAAGGGATGCTTTTCCTGGGACAGATTCTAAGATTATCAAAGCAGTTTTGATTGCCAGCGGTGGCAAACTTGATCCCGCTTTCAATGGTCTACTAAGCTTGAGTGATCCATCATTTGAACCTCCCGAGGAAGAGCATGCATCGCTTGCTCCTGAAAATTCACGTGAGCAGGTGCTAGCTGATGAGCGATATGCCCGAAAGCTTGCTGAGCAAGAAGAAAGACGCCGCAGACGCCGTGATGGTAATGAATCTTCATCAGTTAATACTGGGAGGCGCGAATCGCCCTCTGAGTTTCAGAGTTTTATTGAATCAGATCTTCCTGTAATTAAGGATAATTTGCAGCGTGGATTTTTTGAAACTCAACGCAAGGTCAATACTTGGGTTGCTAACTGGAAAAAGAAGATGGATGGCGATCCTCCCCAGTCGCTTGTAGATCAAGCTTATGATGCATTCAGTGGTGGTGGTGGATCTTCCAATACTCCTCACAACCCAGTATCTGCTAATGATCTGTATAATGAAGATAGTAGATCAAAATATAGAGGTGACGGATGGCAAACCCAACAGCCTCATTATGGGTATCCACGTCAAAGATCAGATTTTAATAGCAGCAATACGACTAGAACAACGGGGGAAAAACAATTTAGTGATCTATCTCTTGATAATAATGAAGTACCTCCACCAAGACCTCCGCGACCCTCAGCAGCTGCAGTTCTTGCACCCAAGGGAGCTGAAGGTGTATCAGCATTTGGCAACACCCCAGAACCAACAACACCTAGTAGCAACAAGAAATGGCAACCTTTAGCCACAACATCAGCTGTTTCAAACAAGGAGAAAGCAACTGAAGAGGCTACGAGCAATATTACCCCTAGTAAGAGTAATGAAAGTAGTGGTGGTAAGGCTGGCGCTGCAGGCAGTGATAAGCCCGATCCATTCTTTGTCGACGATAGCGATGAAGAAGAGCCGTCAAAGTAGGGTTTTTATTTTTATTTTTATTTTAATTTTATGTTAATTCTTTTTTGATATTGATGATTACTTTATAATCATTTGTTGAGCTGCCTCGCACTGAGGATCATTTTACGTAGTCGTTGAAGTCGTGCAACATGAGCATTTGTATTATTTTCTCCTTGTTGACTTTGGTTCCATTCAGGGATACCTCTATGACTAAGGAGTTTGACAGATGCCTGATTGAGGAATAACATTTCACGTTTACACTGAACATCTCCATATATAAGAAGCTTTGCGCCAAGATGAGTTGTTGATAAGCGTGGGAGCATTAATGTTGTAGCTGCTGATTGAATATTATTGATGGGGAGAAGCGCATAGACGAGCTTGCCATATAGATCTTGAAGAGTGAGTTTTAGACATGTGGGAGAATCGAGAATTGAACTTTTATTACTGGTGACGGTATTATTATTATTATTATTGTTATTATCCTCTGTATCCTCTACAAAGTATATGACTTGTTGTTGATTATTATTATTATTATTATTATTTGTAGTAGTGCGCGATTCAATTTCAGTATCAATTGCCTCGACAAGTTCCATACAAGACCTTGCAATGTCGTCCATTGATACAATCTGACAAAGAATGGGACATGACTTATTTATCTCTGTAACTGGTGAAAAGAATCCACGATACAATGTAGTTGACGATGGTTCTAGAATAATGCTCGTTAAATCAATCGTTTCCAGCCCTTGATTTTCCATTTACTTGGGTCGAGAAAATGTTTTGATTTTCTCTATTTTTACGATTACGATAACTCAAGAACATTCGATACCGATAAGAAAACAAATAAACAATAACGATAAAAAAAAAAAAAAAAACGGCGGGCACATGGAGATAGGGGAAGGAAAATAATAATTCCGTTTTCCTTGTTTTTCCGGTTAGAAAATTAGAAGAAAATGAAGTCATGTGCACACGGTTTCCGACTTATCCATAATAAATTTTTCTTCTCAACGCGCCTTCCATCCATCTGCCATACTAAATTGTTTTGGGAGTGAGTCACGTCATGAAATAGAAGAAACACCTTTTGGATTGTTTCTTGGTTGTTGATAAAACTACGAGGAAAAGAAAAGAAAAGTCAACTTTCTAACAGCTTCATTACGGTATCCAGCGCTATATAAATCTGCCTCTAGCTTAGATAGAGAATAACAAATAAAAAGAAACAAACGTAAAAATGCTTAATTTTCTGTTGTTCTTCCCCCGAGGGTACAATTTTGTTTTTCCTTTTCTCTTTTCCACTAGTCCGCTTTACCCTTTTCGGAAACATGTCATCGATCAAGACATTTATTTTTTTTTAAAGTGCAGCAAGCCGGGAAAACATAAAACACAAAATTTGAACTTTAAGGTGGTTAATTTCTTTTTTATCTCCTCCTTTTTCCGACTTTTTCTTATTTATTTAATTTTATTTTTTTTCGTTTATTCTTGGGTTTAGAAAACATCGGAGTCAACAATAATCCCATTTCTTGTTCCAACTTTTGGTCCCCGCTTCTTCGCAACGGGCCGGAAAATCTAACTCATCAAACTAACTATACACAATGGATCCAACGCTTGATCCAGACTTTGTCCCACCATCAGAACGAAAGAATAGTCGGTCACGGCCATATTATAATGATCAACTCATATCTTGTGTGGATGGAGATGAGTTACAGAGGTCAGGTTCATCTTCCGCAGACAGTAGCAGCAGCAGCAGCAATAGCTGTTCTACAACACCAGGAGATGGCACTACCAGAATTGAAGAACCTATCACAACAACGCAACAGCAGCAAAATGGATTCAATGATAGACTTGTTGTTGGAGTTGGACCCCCATCATTAGTTGCTCCCATTTCCCCGGGATCAGAAAAACCCCCACCCACAACGACAACGGTAACTCCAAAACCATTGCATTCATCATCAAAACCAAAAATAACTAGGAGGTCAAGTCATGCTTGGAAAGTTCCATCTGATCCATTTGCCAGTTTGCGAGATCCATTCCATTCTGCTGACCTTGAAGAAGTTCCAAAGGGTATCAAACGACAAGCATCAACACTTGATACATATGTATTCCCAACTCACAGACTTGTAAAGACAATGCAGGATGAGACTCGAGATCCTTTGGTCATTGTATCTTGTGGGTCCTTTTCCCCAATAACATATTTGCATTTACGAATGTTTGAAATGGCAATGGACACAATTGAAGAAGATACAAACTTTGAGGTAATTGGCGGCTATTACTCACCAGTGAGTGACAGATACAAAAAGCCAGGATTAGCACCAGCACATCACCGGGTTCGCATGTGTGAATTGGCATGCGAAAGGACTAGCACATGGCTTATGGTTGACGCATGGGAAAGTCTGCAACCTACATACCAAAGAACAGCAGTGGTCCTTGATCACTTCTTTCAACAGATCAATGTAGTTCATCAGGGTGTACAAACTCCGTCTGGTACACGAAGGCATGTCCATATTATGTTACTTGCTGGTGGTGATCTCATTCAATCCATGGGTGAACCCAATGTTTGGGCTGATTCTGACCTTCACCATATATTGGGAAGATATGGATGCCTCATTGTTGAGCGCACAGGGGGCGATGTTCGGAGTTTTCTTCTATCACATGATATCATGTACGAACATCGTAAACACATTATTGTCATTAAGCAACTCATTTATAACGACATTAGCTCTACAAAAGTAAGATTATTTATACGCCGTGGAATGAGTGTACAATATCTATTACCAAATAGCGTTATACGTTATATTCTTGAAAAGGGTCTATATAAAGAGTCCGAACCTGTTTCCACGGTACTAGAGGTCAAATGATTTATTAATTGCATGAAATTTATTTCTTTCATAGAACAGAAGAAAAAAAAAAGAATTTTTCCATAGAAAATGGTACTGCTCAAAGTGTTTTTCTAATGATTTTATAATGTACAACAACGAGCAACGGTTTATTTTATTTCATTTCTATATTTTTATTGTTCTTAATATACAGTTTTTTATTCTACATTTTTCTCTTAAGCTCCGATCGGTAAGCCCATGTCAATGTTGCATGTGAGGCTAAGCATGCGAATCATATGGTTGTAGTTTTCCATTGTCTTGTTGAGACCCATAATCATAGGACTTTCCGCTTGAGGATTCCCTAATTTTATTCGATAATGCCTACACAGCCGGTAAATTGATAATTAGTTTTTGGTGAAAAACTCCCTTCCCTTCTCTTGTCTTTTCTTTTTTTTTTTTTTTTTTTTACTCACCTGGACTGGCTGTCCCACCACCAGTGTACGCGACATAATTGTTTTACCAAATCATGCTCTATTCCACTGTATTTACCAGCATTTTCTAATAATTGCAAAGTCCGATAAGCTGTTTGTTCACTAATCTCAGTTCCAAAATGAAATCTATTTCGGATAATTGATTGTAAACTTGTTTTAACAACTGTATCATCCCCACGAGTAGCATAAATTGCCCCTCGCCAGAACTTTCGATACAGAGCACGTACTTCTGCTCGCCGCATACAAAAAAGACAAGACTTGCCTTCTCTTAGTTATCTTCCAAGCGAAATTTTAATTGTTTTTACTAGAGCTTGTTGGGATAATAAGCATTAAACTGCGAATCTGGGAAATTGTATATATAGTACTCTAATATTGGCGTGGGTTGTAGGATTGAAAAAATTTAACATTTTTACAGTTAATCCTAGATCGATACACTCGTCTTAAACGATTTAGCAACCAAATGCCCCCCAAATTTCTTTATACATATCTCATTGAATCAGCGTAAGCGCCCTCTGGTTAGTATTATTGACCTTTATAGTTTCAATTTATACTTCATACCGATTGAAAACCTGAAAAAGATTTCACTCTTGGTATTAATAAATTACTCTGACAATTATGCTCAAAATTCCCACAGGGAGGAGAGTTACTCTTACGAATTTTTAATATGTAAAATCCCCGATTCTTTTATAATAAAAGTCAAGAAATTCATAAAATTCTGTTCTCTACATCCGCAATTATTATTATGCAAATCAAGACAACACACAAATGAAGATCTCCTTCCTTTCTTACGGTAACATCCAAATTTTTTTTTTTACCTCACCTTGATCAAGAACAAGAAGAAGGAGAAGCAGCGTATTAGGGGCACCGTTGGGAATTAAAGAAAAAAAAAAAAAAGGAAAATCAAAAAAAAGTGTTACCAGGGGCAACCGCGGGTAAACAAACAACTATAAAATGCGGTAGTTTACCACACATCTCTCCCTTCCTTTTTCCTCTTCCTTGTGCTGGTAAGAAAAAAATCAGTTAGTATATGCATATACTAACTGACACTGATCTCTATCAGTGATACCCTTTTTTTTTTTTTAACTAGATGATCAACGGGATATGTCAGCATGATGGTTACATGCTAACTATCCTGCTGATCTTTATCAGTGATACCCCTTTTTTTTTTTTTTAACTAGATGATCAACGGGATATGTCAGCATGATGGTTACATGCTAACTATTCTGCTGAT
>JAJMFC010000109.1:0-32503 GCA_030574475.1 Trigonopsis californica
AAAAAAAAAAAAAAAAAAAAAAAAAAAAAAAAGAATCCCTATAACGAAACAAGAAAGAGAAAAAGAGAAAGAAAGAAAGAGAGAAAAACCCAATATGCCGAAAATTTCACCAGGTTTTTTTTATAAAAAAAGGAAAAAAAAGAAAAGAGAATGAACAAAACACGCAAGTTTAGATTGAAAAAAAAAAAAGCCATTTCCTTTCAAAAAAAAAAAAAACGTAGCACAAAAGATATGCAAGAACAAAGACCAAAAAGGAGCAAAGGTTAGAAAGTTGAAGGGGCGAGGAAAAAAAAAAAAAAAAAAAAAAGAAAAGCCTTCATCATAACTGTTCTTCTTCAGTAGCAATAGCCAATCCAAAAACGCCAGTTTCAATCTTGAGTCCATCAAGACTTGGTAGACTTACTGCACGAAAATGTGATATGTTTTTTCCATCCCCTTCTTCAGGATCCACAATTGTTGTTGTTGTTGTTGATGATGGTGGCTGCTGAGTTACTACTACTGCAGAACTCACACTTCGATTATTCTTGCCTTCATCAACAACTCCTGTCGTTGGTAGCTTTTCTTCAACCACTACATCATCTTCATTAGTAACATCATCATCTTCATCAGACGCGCTCTTACTCTCAACGATAACAAGTCCCACTTTTTCCTTATTATTTTTCTTGTTTTCACTTGCACGTTGCTTCTTTACCTTGAGTGAAATCCCATCATTTCCATTTACTCTCCGTAAATGATGATGTTCATCACTTCCAAAGCTACTACTGCTGCTACTTCGATCACTTGTGGTTAGACTACTTCTTCCACTACTGCTCACCGTACTGCTTGCTGTACTCGTAATTTGTCTTGTTGGTGATCCTTGTCCATTCACAACTGTTGCAGTCATACCACTTGATGTTGCCGCTGTTGCTACATCATTTGGAGCAACTTCTGACTGATATTGTAGAGCATCAATATTCTCTTCCATGAGTGTTTCGATACGTGTTACTCCATTTCCTAAATCATATCCTGGTGTACCGTGACCAACGTGTTGTTGTGGGTATCCATAACTTGCATTCAAGTAAGCTTGTTGAACTTGACTATTTTGAGCAGCAATAGCGTGCGCATATGACGATATCATGGCATCAATATTAGCTGACATTGCTGATTGACTAAGGTGATGATGATTTCCGCCAGCCGATGGAGGAGGAGGACCTTGTTGTTGTTGTTGCCCCAGACCTCTTCCCCCCTGTGGTGTTGCTGTTAAAGGATTTGTAGCAGTTGTAGCAGCAGCTACCATTGAAGCTGCCAACGTTTGATAGTATGCATAAGCGGTTGTTTGAACTTGATGAAATTCTGCAGGATGTAATTGAGTCGTTGTTTTAGCTTGATGTTGAAGTAGATATCGAGTTAGTGCATAATTTCCAAGAGCATGCGGGTTCTGAGATGCCAAAACTTCAAGTGGGAATAAATCACTATTATCAGCACCATCTTTACTGCTGCTGGTAGTGCTACTGTTACTAGGAGATGTCTTGAGTCCTCCAGAACTAGCGCTATTGTTGTTATTAGTTGTTGTTGTTGCAGCAATTGGTCGCGGTGGATTTCCGCACCGATCCTTGCCAAAACTAATCTTAAATGGTTTATATTCGTGATATTGTTTAATACCTTCAATTGCTTTGATGGCATTTGTAATATTTGTAAAATTTATAAAGACGCAAGATTTTTCACGAAGGAAATTAATTTGTTCCAATTCTCCAAATTGAGAAAAATCGCTGCGTAGTTTTTGTTCAGTCCATGTATCATCAACATTACCAACATAAACGTTTCTGCTAGCACCAGCAGCAACAGCAAGGGCAATATTATTTGGTAATGGACCAGAATGTTTTCCCCATCCAATTTTTAATCTTCGATTATGAATCATGAGTCCTTGTAAATTTACCAAAGCATAAAATTGAGCAGCAGCTGTTGGATCAATAAATGTAACAAAACATATATGTTTATCTGGGATAAAACGAATATGATGAAGAAGACCACCACGAATGACATTGCAAATCTCTTCGACAGATGTTTCTGGATGTATACTGCCCAAATAGACTGTGCGATTACCAACATTTGAAGGACCACCAGATATTGTTGCAACAGTTGCAGAAGCTGCAGATTGTTGAGCAAGTGCAGTACTCAACATATCTGGATCAGTTTTTGACAAGACGCGCTCATTACCATTATTAATGCCAAGAAATTGAGCAGCATTTTGTTGTTGAGTCTTGGATACATAAGCGCATCGATCTTTACCATAAAAAACTCTTCGATGTGCCCATACTGGGTCTAGTGGAAGTTGTTGAACTGCCTTCATAGCTGATGCAATCGACATAAAGTGTACAAAAGCAATCTTCTTATCAGATACAATCTTGACCATATCAATAGAACCAAATTTGCCTAAATCTTCAATAAGTTGATCAGCAGTCATTCCTTCAGGTAAATTACCCAAGTATACATTTCTAGATACTTGATATTGGCGGACTGCGACAAGGATATTAGGATTTACTGCAGATGGTTTACCCCATCCAACTTTAATTTCTTGATTTTTAATAGTCATCTTTTTCAAGATTGCATCTGAATGAAAATGGGATGCACTTGCTGGTTCAAGAAATGAAATAAATGCACAATTCTTATCTGGTAAGATTTTAGCAGATTCAATAGTACCCGAATGGATATGGGACAAGAGCTCTTCGGCAGCAGTATCTGAGGGGACATTTCCAAGATAAATCTAATTTGACACACATGTTTGTTAGCGATAATTTGTAATAAGCAGCACCAGCAGGCCTTACCGTTCTCGATGGAAGAGAGGAACCACCAGATTGAGGAGGGTAACTATTTGACTGGTGGTGTTGTTGGGAGTTTGTGGTGTCTGGGTCGTAGAAAGGGGAATACGAAGGGGGAACCAAATATGGAGCGTAACCGGGTTGGGACGAAGGACTCTGAGAAGATGGAACCGTAGAAGACGTATGAATGGTGCCAGCACCAGTAGCCGATGAAGAAGTCGTATGGTATGATGGAGAAGAGGACATAACAGGTGATCGATAGTAAGAATCCGGAGACTGAAGTAGAGATGTTTGATGATGATTGTAGAGTGACTGTGGTGGAACACTTGGAGCATACTGAGGGTTTGAAGAGAAGACAGCAGCTGAAGCTGGACCAGTAGTTTGAAATGGTGAACCGAGTAGAAGCTGAGATGGTAGCAAAGGTGTAAACGGGAATTCATATGGAGTACCCGGAGTAAAAGGGGGAGGAGGCATTCTCGATCCTGGAGCCATGGTAGTTTAACGAGCCGCTCTCCTATGCAAAAAAAAAGCAAAAAAAAATGACAGTAATAATAATAAAAGGAGTGAATGTATCTCTAGAAACAAGATCCGAGATGTTAGATTCCCTTTTGGAGCACAAGGGTTGATTATTATTTTTTTTTTTTTCTTCCTGTGTTTTGAAAAGAAAAAGAAAGAACCGATGTATAAGAAAGGAACCCCTTGCCCGTCAGGTCCAATAACGGTGAATATGAAAAAATAAAAAAAAGGGGAGGAAAAAAGACCTGAGGCCGATTTTATTGACTTGTTGGTGGTGTTGTTAATATAACGAAGGTACCGTATAAGTTATGTGCCCCGTGTTGTGTGCTCTAGTTATTTATTTTTTTTTTTTTGAAGCGAAGGAAATCCTAAGAGGGAGACAGACACAGACACACACACACACAGACAACAACGACAGTAAGGAAAGTGGTTTTTAGGAAAGGAAAAAAAAAAAAAAAAAAAAAAAAAAAAAAAAAAAAAAAAAAAAAAAAAAAGGATTAAAAGAAAAGAAATTCAACCGAGGGAGGGGGGGAAAAAAGGTGTGGAAGAATTAAACCCAAGTCAGATGGTGGGGAGGAAAAAAGAAAAAAAGAGAGAGAGAGAAAGGAAACAAGAACTGATTTACTTAGGTGGAAAAGCTTAAAAAAGAATACCAGAAAACTTAAGCTATGGACCTAAACAAGGAAATATGAGGGCCACCCCTTGCTGTGATCAAATCAAACCGCAACTTAACAAAGATACTTACTACCCGCAGACAATATATTAACTAACTAACGAACTCGTTGACAATCATGTGCCTCGCTATTATACCTTGTAGTAGAACTTAGTGTCCTGGATTGGGAAATAGCCTAAAACAGAAAAACCTTTTTTTTCTTTTCCTTTCCAACAAGGGGATCTACACTCGGGCAGAATGAACAATAATGGTGGGACGCTTATCTATAAATTATATAAATCGATAAAAGACTTGTAATAACTGGAAATCAATATAGATTGACCTGATGATGAAGTAAATTATGTTTGTGGGAGTGAGTGTTTTGGCATGGTAAAACCCGACGCCTTGTCAGTCGCTAAAAATAGATTTTCCTATTATTAGCCTAGCGCTCCACAATTTAGTTTTTATTTTTATTTTTTTGGCGCCTTACCTGTCAACCGCGTTCTTCTCTGCTTGTCTGTCTGTATATACACTTTTCGCGTAAAAATAAAATAAATAAAAAAACTAAGCAAATAATCTCTGCATTTACAAGTAAGAATAAAAAACACGAAAATCAATTATATAACTTTAAACTTTTAAGATAATCTTATAGGAAAAGGCCAAATGTAGAAGAAGCAAGAAAGAAAAAAGAAAAAGTGAGATCATTTTTTTTTTATGGGATATTGGTTCGCTTCGGTTTTAACGCGTCTCGTACGCGAAACACGGGCGGACTACTCGGGGCTACCGCATAACGACGACCACTTGGGGCGGAATCATCCCCGAAAACGAGAATACCACTCTACTTGTAGTTTATATGTGTGTAGTCAAATCCCATTTTTGTCGCTCGGTTTCTTTTTTGTGCTTGTCGGCACCTCCGGATGCATTTTTTAATAACCTCACCTCACCTAATAACTCTTTAGTGCCAAGTCTTGAAAAGCAAATGAGTTAATTTTTGTCCCTTGTAGCATTTTTTACGCCGTGTGACACATGTATCACTTGTTGTTTTTTCTTTTTCTCGGTTGTACATTTTAGTCCCTTTTAAACAACATTTGCACTGATATGTCTATCATACTCGCTCTCTTACAATGATGAACTTGAGCATTACTCACTTACGTACATACACTTGTCTCCTTCACCTTCCCTGTAAGATTATAAGATGCATCGAGTTGTTATTGTGTGGGTCATTCCTCCCAACACAGGCCAAATTTTCTTATCCTGAGCAACAAACAAGACTCAAAAAGAGGGATATTAGGCTGATTAGATCTTCATCATATTCACCATGTCAGGAACAGACACGCCTGCGCCAGATGTCAACCTTTTAAGCGTCTCTGATAATGCAGTTTTTGTAGATGAATCATCAGGGACTGATGCTCCAGATTATGGCACATCTGAGCTGAAACCTTTCAAGACTGCTGCCTATGCAATATTTTCTGCAACTTCATTATCACCACAACCAACTATTTTTATTCGCAAATCTCCAGAATCGACTTATCAAGAAATTACTCCTTCTGCTTTAAAAAAGGCTAAAAAGGGTGCTGATGGTCTTGCAAAGAAGGAGGAAAAGGCAAGGAAAGCTGAACTTGCCCAACGGGAAAAACTTCTTCAAGAGCAAGCAAGACTTGAACAAGCAAAATTGGTTAAGATCGTCCAGGATCCAAGCTTACCTACAGCTACCAAATCAAAAATTCGGGATATTAAGAATGGTGAGCGGGTCAAAGTTTCAGGTTGGATTCATCGATTGAGAAGTCAAAAGAACCTCATTTTTATTATTCTTCGAGATGGTACAGGATTTTTGCAATCCGTCTTGAGCGGGCCTTTGGCAACTGCTTATTCGTCTCTTACTCTGACCTTGGAGACAAGCATCACTCTTTACGGGGTTGCTCAACCTGTCCCTGAAGGCCATTCTGCACCAGGGGGACATGAACTCACTGTGGACTACTACGAAATTATTGGTCTTGCTCCCTCAGGAGAAGATGCAATTACAAACAAAGTGCAAGAGAATGCAGATCCATCATTGTTGTTGGATCAGCGACATTTAGCTCTGCGTGGAGAGACATTGAGTTCCATCTTTCGAGTTCGAGCTGCACTATTACGATCATTGCGCAAAACATATCAAGATTTAGGTGTAACAGAAGTAACACCACCATGTATGGTGCAAACTCAAGTTGAAGGAGGTAGTACATTATTTTCATTCAACTATTATAATGAACAGGCATATCTTACCCAATCTTCGCAACTTTATTTGGAGACATGTATTCCTGCATTAGGGGATGTATTTTGTGTTCAAGAATCATTTCGTGCTGAAAAATCTCATACTAGACGACACTTGAGTGAATATACTCATGTTGAAGCAGAATTAGGATTCTTAGATTTTGATCAACTTATGGATAATATTGAAATTGTCTTGTGCAAAACAATTGATACATTACTTGCAGATGCAGAAGCTGGACCACTTGTGAAGCAATTGAATCCTGATTTTGTTCCACCTCAGAGACCATTTTTACGAATGAGTTATTTGGAAGCATTAGATTGGCTAAATGAACATGGAATTCCAAATGAAGAAGGAAATCCATTTGTATTTGGAGATGATATTGCTGAAGCAGCAGAAAGGAAAATGACTGATGAAATTAATCGACCAATTTTACTTAATAGATTCCCACTTGCGATTAAATCCTTTTATATGAAGAAATGCAAAGATGATGAACGAGTTACAGAATCTGTTGATGTATTAATGCCAAATGTTGGAGAAGTAATTGGTGGTAGTATGCGTATTACTGATGAAGAAGAATTACTTGCAGCATTTAAACGTGAAAAAATTGATACAAGAGATTATTATTGGTTTATTGATGTACGAAAATATGGTACTTTCCCACATGGTGGTTATGGTTTAGGTACTGAAAGAATTTTGGCTTGGCTTTGTAATAGGTATACTGTACGTGATTGTTCATTGTATCCACGTTTTGCCGGTCGTTGCAAACCGTAATTTTTTTTTATATATATCTGTAAGAATAGAAATATCAATTCAATAATATTTATGTACATGATTTTTTCTTTTTTTTTTTTTTTCTATTTTATTTTAATTTAATTTAATTTTTTATTAAATTCCCTTGGAAGTGGTATGATTTTTATCGAGATTTTCCACCACAATTACACCATCAAAAGTGAAAAAAGTTTGATCCCAAGTCCAACGCCGTGCGTGCGTATTGAAGCAAGGAAATTCTTAAACAAATCAGACAATCTATAAAGGCAAGATGGCTAGTAATGAGACAGTGTTTAAAAGGAATATTCTTGATGTACAACCGGATATTCTAGCATTAATTGGTCAGACACCACTGGTTCAACTGAATCGAATCCCACAGAGTTTGGGTATCAAAGCAAAGATATGTGAGTTATTTGGTTCAAATTTTTTTTTTTTTTTTTTTTTCGGTGCAAATGCTGATTGATTATTTTTTTCTCAAAAGTGGCCAAAGTTGAGTACTTCAATGCAGCTGGATCAGTTAAAGATCGTATCGCTTTGCGAATGGTGGAGGAAGCCGAAAAGCAAGGGCGGATAAAGCCTGGATATACATTGATTGAGCCTACGTCTGGCAACACGTGAGTCAAAAGTTGTTGTACATACTAGAGGGGGGGAAAAGTTTTTTTTTATTCTAACAAGTAATATCTAAAAACACAGTGGAATTGGACTTGCTCTTGTCGGTGCCGTCAAGGGCTATCGAACAATTATTACATTACCAGAAAAGATGTCTCATGAAAAAGTATCAGTTCTTAAAGCATTAGGAGCAGAGATTGTAAGGACACCAACGGAAGCAGCATGGGATTCACCAGAATCACATATTGGAGTTGCAAAAAGATTAGAAAAGGAAATACCAAATAGTGTTATTCTTGATCAATATAATAATCCAGATAATCCATTAGCTCATGAATATGGTACAGGACCAGAAATTTATGAACAGACTAATGGTAAAGTTAATGTTGTTGTTGCAGGTGCTGGTACAGGTGGAACAGTCACAGGAATTGCAAAGGCATTGAAAAAGTTGGATTCAAATATTCAAATTGTTGCAGCTGATCCAGTTGGTTCAATCTTAGCAGTACCAGAATCTCTTAACGGTAAGGGAGTTGGTACATATCAAGTAGAAGGGATTGGATATGATTTTATACCACAAGTATTAGATCAAGAAATTGTTGATAAATGGATTAAAACTGATGATACAGAATCATTCCTTTTAGCACGTCGTTTAATTCGTGAAGAAGGATTATTCGTTGGTGGTAGTAGTGGTAGTGCATTAGCTGCTGCACTTCATGTCGCTAAAGATCTAAGTGAAGATGATGTTGTTGTGTTTGTTTGTCCAGATAGTTTAAGATCATACTTGACAAAATTTGTTGACGATAACTGGATGCAAGATAAAGGATTTGTTGATCCAGCAAAAGTTGTACAAGATGAAAAGCGGAAAGCACAATTTAAAGGAGCAACAGTTGGTGATTTAAATCTTAAACCATTAGTAACAATATCATCAACATCAACAGTATCAAAAGCTATTGAAATTATGGAAAAGAATGGATTTGATCAATTACCAGTTTTAAATTCGTCGACTAATGCACTTATTGGATTAGTTACTTTAGGCAATTTATTATCATTTATCTCTAGGCAAAGAGTCAAAGCAGATACACCTGTATCTCAAGCAATGATTAATTTTAATAAGTTGAATGATTTTGTTACGTCAGATCTTGGTAATTTAAATTTACAAGATGAAATTAATGAAAAATCAAACAACAAGAAGAAGTCAAAAAATCGTGAATTTATTGAAATTACACTAGATACTCCATTATTGGCATTGACAAAATTTTTTGAACATAATTCTGCTGCAATTATTACTGAAAAGCAACAAGGAACATTAAAGCCGGTTAATATTGTTACAAAGGTTGATTTATTGACATTTTTGGTGAATAAATCTGAGGGTCTATAGTTTGTGAGTTTTTTGTAGTATATATAAATATAGTTGGAATAAAAGCATCTTGTCCCATCACCAAATTCTTACAACGACCGATCCAAAGGCGAAATGTCAAACCCATGGTGGTCACAAGATGCCGGGATCATTGTAGTAGTGGTGGTACTTGTTTTGATCCTGTCGACTACGGTAATATTTTCACTTTTTTATGATGGATCACGATTGAAGAAGGGGGGTGGTAAACCAACATTTCTAGTTGTTGGACCATGTGGATCAGGCAAAACAGGTCTATATGTTCGGGTAAAGTGAATTTACTTGTTTCTATTGTTTATTTCTCGGGGAAATTCTAACCTATATTAAAAAAAAAAAAAAAATAGCTGCGGTACAAAAATGATGTTGCTCCAGAGACTGTCATGTCGAGCAGTATAAATGAGTACAATGACTATCAAGTTATTGGAAAAGAGGGACAAGGTATTTCGAGGACAATTATTGATACGCCAGGACATGCCAAACTACGGTCAATCGTATATGAACTAGTGGCGCATAAAAGGGTTGCTGGTATCATATTTGTTGTTGATTCATCCGCGATTAAACCTAATCAAGAGAGCAGCAGCGATAGTGCAACGAGGTCTACAGCTGAATACTTGATTGAAATAATTCTACGTACCGAATCTAATAGTACTAGTAAAAAAATTCCATTACTAATTGCATGTAATAAATCAGATTTATTCACTGCACTACCACCATTTAGGATAAAGAAGCTTCTACAAGATGAGATTGAAATTATCAAAAGATCAAAGACCAAACAGCTATTCCAGAACAATAATGATCATCAAAAGAATAATATAGATATAAAAGAAATACAGCAAGATGAGATTGAACAAGATAATCTAAAACTTGGTGGAGATGTACCATTCAATTTTGATTTATTGGAATCTACAACAGTTTCTTTATTAAGTGGAAGTGTTACAGCGAATAAGATTGAATTATGGACTGATTGGATTAAAACTAATGTATAATGAACCATACTTTCACGATAAGCTCTCTTATCGGTGAGCAAACTAAAAGAACAAAAAAATGCTGTCGAAAGAAAGGAATGAACAACCTCAATGATGTACTTGGATTGAAAATAGATCAAGTTTTTAATGTATAATCCAATCCCACTTTTCTATCTCTTATAAAACAAAAGAATATTTTTGGTTCTCGGGGAGCAAATTGGCGATGGGATCTTGCCTTAAAAGGGTATGGTCCCAAACCAGGATTTCCCTCGGGGAGAAGTAAACAGAGCTGTCAAGTAAAAGAAGCAGAGATTGATTGTGAATGAAGAAACGATAGTTTTAAAAGATGCCCGAGGTAATAAGTGTGATTCATCATCATGTATTGAATGTGACTGAAAAAATCAAGGGATTAACGTGGAGAAAAGTTGGAGATGAAACGTACGATTTCATTAAAGATTTTGGATTAGCATTAAAAGTAACGATTTCAACATCAAAGCATAGACTTGCATATACATATATTTATGTACCATTAAGTTCACTATTTGTACTATGTATAATATATGGAGTGAGTCGAATTATTGATGCTATTGGGTTACAATTTCCTGCATCTGTTGTTTGTATGTTGTTCTTTCTTGGATTTTTACTCATTTATGAAAAGATGTTTGGTACAAAAAGGACAACTGAATTACTTGGTATTATTGATGTACCATTTAAATTTTCATTAAGGTGGATAAATGTTTTTTTTACTCCATCTTTTGTTACATTACCACTTTCTAAAAGGATACCACCTGGACAAGCATTTACAATTGCTGCAATCTTTGCAATTGGCATATTTCTTACAATGATATTCGTTGCTTATTATGTTGTTATTGCCTGCTTTTTGGTTGAATTTATAAAATCTTTAATCTTTGGACATGGGTTTACACTTCATCATCATGTCAAGAATGATGATGACAATGACAATGATGTTGAGCTAGAGTCACTTGGTGAATCATCATCATCACCACCACCACCATTGAATCTTGAAGAATCTTCTCATCATTTACAGCTTCACCCTGTCATGGCATCTACAGGTGCACATGATCAACAGGAAGATTCAGAATTGGGCGATTTAGGTTTATCGAGAACGCAGCAGCCTGTCATTGCTAATCTTGATGTACTACCATCACATGACAGTGGAAAGACTAGTACAAGTAGTGATAATAGCGAATATTTAAAGCCAATAGGGAGTGGTGAACAGGGATCCGATACTGGGAAATTATTATCACCAAAGTCACCACCAGTACCAGTAGTACCTTCACGAAGTAATCTTGTACCAGAAGATTCGCTTATCGGAGAAGCGGCTTTGGAAAGACAAGAAACAAATTATCCAATGCATTTATATGAGTTGAGTCAAGAATTGAGTCAACATACAGAAGCTCTAGATGGAAGAAAAAAAAGATTATTAACCCCACAAGAACGTGCAAAAGCTACAATAAGTGCACTTTCAAGTGTGAATGGGACAAATTATTTAACAAGGGAAGGTCAAGATGGGAATGATCAAACGAGGGATAATAAAGAAATTGCTAATGAAATTGTTGGAATATTACCACGTTGGCAGAGATTTGCAACATATATGATTGAAGATTTTAGTTGGTTTTTCTATATAACGATATTAATAGCTGGATTACCAATTTATATAACAATTGGATATTCACTTGTTGTTCAACTGCCATGGGCAATTCTTATGTATAAAGCATCAGAGAAACTTCCAGCAAAATGGAGAAGAATATTTCATCCAATTATGGTTAGTGCATTATTTACAATATTTGGATATTATATATTTGGAACAATGAGAAGTGTTACATTATTAGATGCATTAAGACAATATCAAACAGGAAGGACATACTTGTACCTATTTGATAAATCATTTACACCAGTTTGGGTTGATGATGGAACATCAACATCAACATATAATCCGAGTGAATTAAGTGGTTGGAGAGCATGGCCAGGTACAGGAGATTTTTTTTCATCAGGTATAAATATAAGTATTATGGCAATGGCAATACCAACATATAATTATAGGAAAGATTTATTTCGTCATTTTGGTGTTGTTGTAAGTTCAAATGCAGTATTTGGAGTAATTACATTCTTTTTATATCCACCAATGGTTTATCATATGGGTATACCAGCAGAATTTAGTTTAGGATTTGTTGGAAGATCAATGACACTTGCACTTGCATTACCAGCAGTTGAAGAATTAGGTGGTAATAAACAAGTCGTTGCTGTAATGGCAATATTATCTGGTATGGTTGGGGTATTAATTGGTGATATAATTTTAAAATTAATTCGAATTAAAAAATCAAATTATCTTGCAAGGGGTATTACAATGGGTATAAATAGTTCAGCAGTTGCAACTGCTGATTTATTAGATAAAGATCCAAGAGCTGCTGCATTATCATCAATTAGTTTTGTACTTTATGGATTATTTATTTTAATTTTAGCAGCTATTAATCCATGCGTTCATTTAGTAAGGACATGGGTTGGATTACCACCACAGGTTTGAAAAAAGAAAAAAAAAAAGAAGAAGAAAATAATTATTGTATACATTTATATGAACTTTAATAGTAATCTTTACACTTTTTTATAAAAAATAATAATAATCTTAAGTTTAAAAATCTGAAAAATATTTACCAAATGGATCACTACCAGTTGAACCATAATTCCAATCTTCTTCTGGATAACAATCATATAAAGAAGTATCACCAACACCAGGTTGAATAGGTGGTTCATATGGAGTTTCAATTACTTTATTTAGCATTTTATCCCATACAACTTCTTTAAACCATGGGTGTTGTTTAATATCATCAACACCACCACTTAAATTACCCAATCTACGGGTAAGATCTTTAGTAATTAACTTATCCAATAAATCTTTTGCTTGTGGACAAATATGATTTGGATACCTAATAAACCCAATTAAAATATTCTCATATGTCTTCATTGGTGTTTGATCAAAGAATGGGGTATATCCAGTAAGCATTTCATAAATTAATATTCCTAATGACCACCAATCAACAGATTTATTATATGGTTTTGTAGTAATTACTTCAGGTGCAATATAATCTGGTGTACCACATAATGTATATGTAACATCAGGTACAAGTTTTGCAAATCCAAAATCTGTTAATTTTATATGACCACGTTGATCAATTAAAATATTCTCGGGTTTTAAATCACGATAAACAATATCTAATGAATGAAGATATTCAAGTGCTAATAATACTTCTGCAGCATAAAATTTTGCAACTGGATTTGGAAACCTTTGTGATTTACGAAGTAGGGCAAATAGTTCACCACCCTCAATAAAGTCCAACACCATAAATAAATTTGACGAATCTTGGAATGTCCCCCACATTCTAATTAAGAATGGATGTTTAACCATCTTGAGCATTCTCCTTTCATCATTTGTATGTTCAATCTGTTTCATTTTGACCACCTGCTGTTTCCGCAACACTTTAACTGCATAATACCTTTTATTATGCACACTCTGAACAAGGTGAACACGTCCAAATGATCCTGTGCCAAGTGTTCGAAGTATTATAAAGTCATTTAATGTATATTTCCCTTTAGTCGTTGTATCTTTTGCCTCGGGTTTCTAGTCAAGTTAGCTATGGTTCGGTTTCAATTGACAACGATTATTCTCTCTCTCCTTCATACCGCTTTTGTATTATTACTCTGTACTTGAGTTTCTTTGGCAGGTGCAGCACTCTGAGCCGGAGTTAATGGCTCGGGTACAGGAACTTGTTGCTTATCTTGGTGCTGCTGCTGCTGCTGCTGCATTTCTTGTCGTGGTTTGTCTGATTGTTTTGCTTCATCATCATCATCACTCATCTTCATGGGAGGATAACAAAAAAAAAAAACACTACACCAAAAATGACGATCACCCCGGGACAATTTGATGAATTCTACGATAATTTGATGATCAATTTTAACATTGTTTTACGTTTATAATATTTCCTCAGGTTATGAGCCCTGCATGTGCTGTTGAATTTGTCTATTCAATTTTGGTCCGTCAAGTTATGTCACGATAAGAGCATTTTTTGTACCGGAGCTGTACCCGCGGAAGAAATTATTAAAATCTTTGTCATGTAAACAATTGAAGTGGATTAAAAGATATTGTCTAGAGAACGATGAGCTACGTCTGTATTGGACGGAACATTATTGTGTGAATTCGGAGCCATGTCTAGTGTTTATGTGCTATTTGGGTGTCGTTCAATTGCTCTTGCCGGAATTTTCTCATCTTATATGGTTATTGTTCAGTTCATGTGGCTCTTTATTGCAGACAAGCAGTCAATGAGATACGCTGCTGGAATAACACAGTTTCGACGGTTTGGGGGGCAAAATAGATATTATCTAAAGTCCAAGGAAAAGGCAGATTAAAAGTACCATCAAGAATTTTTTTTGTCAGACGCACAAGCCCTAACAATTAATAATAATCATTACCTTGCCTTTCCTTGCAATTTGACCCATCCTCGATCGATAAATTCATTTGTCTCATTGCGTAATTTTTGAGGGCTCCAAAGGGATATGAGACTAAAACTGGTACGGTTGGTCAATTTCACCTCGCAATACTAGATAGTGGTGCTGAAGCCGTGGTCATAAGTGAAGAAGCAATCACAATTAGCTGAAATCAAGAAGAACCTCTTAATGTTGAGTTCTTCTTGTCGATAGGTACCATTTTTGCAATCTCAAGTGATATGCTCGGGAGAGTCACAAAAACCACAAAAACCACAAAGACGCAACAGTGCTTGTATAGCAGTCATGTCTCTGCATTCTCGAGCAATTTCTTTCTGACCATAACCGTTTTTAATATCAATAAAGGAAAGAATGCAAGAATTTTTTGTTTGTCAGAAGCACAAGCCCTGATATATCAATTCAGTATAGATGATCATTTTAAATCAGGATTGCTAGGTTATGATAAGTACAGGGGACCGCCCACCCTAGCGGTGAGAAGATATCTAATCAAATACGCCACCTTCAGTTTACTGGTCCATATCAAAAAAAAAAAAAAATATCTACAGCAGGTCTCACCAACTATTATAAACACTTTATCAAAGAGCCGCTCCACACGAAAGGTGCCCCGTCATTGGTCAGTCAGGGGTCCGTCCACCTTGCCTCCGGAAAAGGGGATACCAGACTCCTATTAAATTAAGACCGTATACAGCATCACCTTGTCAGAAAAAGATACATTGAAAAATTCGTATTGTCAGGGTGACATCATGTGAGAGTTTACTCTTTCATTCCTAAACTACAAAGCACCGGGGGGTTACTTGGCTCTATACTCTTACATCAAAAGATGATCTTTACCCACATTCATAATGTTCCTGTGGGGCGGTATGAGAAAAAAAAAATGTTTTGATGAAAACGTCTATAATAGTTGTAGTGACTGGAGGCGGAAAAAGTTACATAGTTTTGAGACGAGGTCTGTGTTTGGTTGTTAAGTAAAAAAACGGTCCTGGTGGAGAGCGAGTAAGTCTGCAAAAGGGGTTTTTACGGGGTTTTGTCACCACAAGATGTTTCAACTTGTGCCAAACTTCCACAAAAAGTCAACACATTCTTTAAACTTTGTTCTTTTTCCAGTTCCATAACTCAAATTGAACTTTTGTTATCAGGCAATACACTTGCTACCAATGTATGCCGCGCATTCTTTCATCGCAAACTCCACCATAGAAGTGAACTTCTTGTCTTAATTTCACGAAAACCAACGTCTCTTCGTTCACTTCACAAGGAACGTCGGGCAGTGATTCTTAATATACTTAAAACAAACGATCGTAGTGGTATCCAACCATAAAAGTTCAAGTTCTGTTGAACTTACCGAAAAGATGAGACAAGGAAATTCAAGGCTTTTTTAAAGATGATTACTAGGAATCACTTCTCCACAGAGTATTAGAAGTAAGGTTCTTTTTTTTGGAATTCTAGTTGTACATATGTGAATATTATATATTACTTTATGGTATTGTAAAGTATTACAAAGGCATAATTTAAAATAAAAAGAAAACATGTCAAAGAGGGACTAGTGATGAAGTAGGTAGGTTATTACTTCAAACCACTTGCAACATTTGTAGCCTTTTCAATAGCTTTAGCAACAAGTGATCTAATAGAACCTTCTTCTAAAACCATTAAACCATTAATTGTACAACCAGCAGGTGTTGTAACTTGTTGTTTAAAATCATAAGTTGATTTATTTAAATCTTGTAGTAACATTTTTGCACTACCAAAGACAGTTTGTGCACAAATTTCTCTTGCTTGATATGAAGGTAACCCCATTAAAACAGCACCATCAATCATTGATTCAATATATTGAAATATAAATGCAGGACCAGAACCAGCAATTGCAGTAAATGTATCAATTTGTTTTTCAGGTAATTCAATACATTTACCAATTTGTGAAAAAACATGAGATAAACTTGATAATATATTTAAATCAGCAGTATCACCATTTAATAAATTACTGATATGTTCATTAGCTACATGATCAGAATCTGTACATGGTAATGCAATCATTGTCATTGCAGCATTAACTTTTGCTGGAGTATTTGACATTGCCCGGATAATAAGTGGATATTCTGTACCTTTTACCCATCCATTAGATAATGACATATACATTGTACTTATACGTACACCAGCACATAAACTGACTATAACTTTCCCACTCAAGTATGGTTTCACTTGGTTGGAGTTTATAATATCAATTAAACTGTATGGTTTACATCCAAGTACCAAAACATCACACTCTTTTGCCACGTATTCATTATTAATCCTCACATTTACTTGAATTCCTGTCTGCAGCTGCTCTAGCCTGCCGGTTAATCTATCGACACTTTCCTTTCTAGTCACAGAGACGAGGATCTTTCCTGGACGTGCAACCTCATTACTAGTATCATTAGAAGCGGTAAGAATGCCAGATAGAATAGCGGATCCTAGATTACCGCATCCAATGAATCCCAAAGTGTAGCCGTCGTCTAGTTTGTAGCTCATATTGTATATTATATATCGAAGGGGGGGGTGAAAGGCAACCTGGAAATACAAAAAAAAACTCCTCCTCCATGGACTCATTCGAAGCAAGACTCCACTTTACACAGCAACTTCAACACCTAAACGCAAGTGTATCAAATGCTACAAAATGTGCACAATTTGCCCTTCGAAATGGTAACGATTGTGAGGATTTATATTCATGTATTATTGAACAACTTGATGAGATTCAATCATTAAATACCAAAGTGAATATTTTGTACTTTGTTGAAATATTATGTGAATTATCATATAAAAAGCCAATAAAATCATATTATGAATATATAAATCGTGATTTAGAGGTAATTATTACTAAAGTTGTACCAAAATCAAAGAGTGGACTTGCAAATATTCAGGCCGCGAGAAAAGTTTTAGGTCATCTTATACAAAAGGGACTCATTTCAAGTCAAGTTTACAATAGAGTACAAAGACAATTACAAGATACAGAGGCGCAAGTTGGAGTAGAGGATAAGTCAGAGACTAGTAATAGTACAATACCACAATCAAAGGATGAGATATTAAGAAGAATGGAACAAGATAGAGAAAGACATAAACGATTTAAAGAGAATATATGGGTTATATCACATCCACCACAGATACTTACAAGTCTTGATGAAGAAGACGGTGGTGGTGAATTTGATAGTATATATGAAACATGCAGTGATATCAACCAAGATGATTACAATGACATGCGAAATGAGAATAATTTGTTGTGCTTATTCTAATGTAATCTTTGCACCAAGCTTTTCAAATGTATCCTTTAAATTTTGTGCATCTTCCTTTCCTAGACCATCTTTTAGTAATTTAGGTGCAGATTCAACGAATTTCTTTGAATCCACAAGTGATAATCCAAGTAGTGCTTTAACTTGCTTGATTACTTTTGGTTTACTTGTTGGTTCAAATGAGTCGAGTTTTACTGCAAATACTGATTGTTCATCTTGTTTAGCTTTATCATCGTTTGCATCCTCTGTTGATGCACCGGCAGCGGGAGTAGCAGCAGCAGAAGCAGCAGCAACTGGTGCAATATCAGGTAAATTCAACTTTGTCTTTAACAATGCAGATAAATCAGCTACTTGGATTAGATTTAGATTTGAAATCTCATCAGCAAGTAATTCAATATTTTTAGGGTATGTTTTTGTGGTGTTGAATCTAACTGCTCTTATTGATGATGATGATCTCCTAGCAAGGCTATAAATAACCAAAAAAGACAATTTATAAGTTAGTAAAAAAAATAGAATAATCAAATCAAAACAAGTAAAAAACCACCTTGCGAATCCACATCGAATACTCCACATTGTGTCTTTTGTCGTTTGTTTGGTTGATGGTTGCAAATTTTCCCGGGGGAGGGAAAGTTGTGAAAATATCCTCGTTGCTAGGTGAACCGTTGTCAGTAGGGTACTATAAAAAGACAACTACTGGATTTACTCTTTAACTATCCAGACGTAGATGAAGCTAGGGAGTTTTGTGCTCCTTTGAATAAAAGTGAGAGAGAAAGGAAAAGAAAGAAGAGAGTAAAGAAAAGAAAGAAGATACTATACTAACACATTCTATATACAACTTGTACAACACTAAAGCATGTCGAGATTATCAATTCAATCAGAGAGCGATTAACCAAAATCTATCTTGCTGGGTGCTTGAAAATCTCATTGTAGTAAAACACACCTCCCCGTAACACTTGCCCATATTGTCGTTTTTAAACAAGTATATTAATATCAAATACCAACCAATTTTTAAATACGCAACTTTAACCACGATGGTTATCTCTATTTACTAGAGTTGTTGCTTAAAATCCAAAATAGCTTACATAAAATACATAAAACTCCCAACTGCATAAATTCAAAGTCCCAATTAGAGGTCAGGTGACCGTGCGACGTCGCCTAACTTATTCTTTATTTCTCTTACTTATTTTGCTCGTTGCTATAGCAACTGTATTTACGCGCTTTATGTATTTAAGACTGTGTACGCGTTAGATTAGTTCCTCGAGATTACTTGCATCTTTCAGGTGTACTAGTTCTTAGCTAACTCGGGAACTATATTTAGACATACACCTGTGCTCGTACTTCTTCGCGCGCTGCCGATTGGCATAGTAACAAGAAACTAGCCACGGCCACATTCGCAGTTCTCTGCAATTCGTAGCGTTAGAAGAGGATAGGAGAGAGCTTCGTGAACAGGTTATAATATTTATTGTTCTTGATATTTTTTCGCAACATCAGATATTTCAATACTAATACTTCAAATTAAATTTGTCTAATTCAAGTTTGTTTTAAAAAAGAAAAGCCTGTTGCACGGCACTTCTGGTAAGGTGCTTAGAAATTACTATCACACACTGCCAAATCAAAAAGTTCAGGCACTTTCTCTCCATCAATTCGATACTTGCTCTGTAGGTTTTTCTTCCACAAAACGTGACAGTTCCTGAGGACTTTCAAATATCTGTGCTACTAGCCTCAGAAGATTCCCAGCGTTCTCATCCGTAACCACTGATTCCATCGGGGGAATTTAATTCATCCTCCGTCACAAGTTGCTCCACTATGTCTGCAAATTCTTCTTCAGCTTGAGATCCAGCTCTTTCGATGATCGCGCCAAAATACTTTGTTACCTGATGAAATCTGCATTGTACGACGCTCATCTAGATAGAGCTCAAACTCTGAAACTGCCTTCTTGCCGTCTTCATCAGTCCCACCATACCCTTTTTGAGATACCACAAGAGGTTCAGAGGCTACAGTGATTTGTGACTTGCTGAAGTAAATGTCGTATTCAGTGTTGAGCATAGTCGCCAGAACATAATGCGGTTTCATTATGTGATCACGGATACCAGTTTGAAATATACATGAGATTGTCGACAGCGATTTTCTTCCCCAAGCGCACTTCTTTATTCTATTGAAACTATCGAGAACCATTCGAAGATAATTTACAAAACTATCAGCAATATTGAAAGTGGAGTTCTCCGCTTTCTTGATAAATTGATATAATGGTTTAACAATAGTAACGACGTCTTTATTGTTCCTCCAAAATTCCACCGAGTTGACGAGCTCTTTTAGCTCAGATGAAAGAAAATCGGTCTCTTTCGCCATTTCTATTATCGACATTTGATTTTCTTACAATGAGTAAAGACAGTCGTATACAGTCGAAAACCTCGTGGTCGCTAGAGCAGCTAGACCACGGCTTTTCATACCCAGAGCCTCTTTCAATAAGGTCAACTTCTCGTTTAGCTTGTTAGACTTTGAGAAAGCAGCCAAAACTCTCGAAAAAGCTCATCAAAATGATTGTCGAAGGCTGGAACTTGAAAGAGCATTTTGCATACTATATTCGTGCTATGAACGATGCAGTCGACAGATTGGATATTTGGATGAATGCTGCTGATTTCTCTTGTCAGCTTTTTCATGACTGCTGCGCCATCTGTCACTAGGGCCAACAACTTTTCGTGCGCCCAACTTCTCTATTATGGGCAATAGCTTTGTTGCCAAGTTGCTTGCCGATCCCGACTCTCCCTTGGTTTGAAATATGGTATGGAAGACCTCCTCACCACTTCTTAACACAACACTTACGCCATAAAGGCCTTCATTGCCCCTTTTTGTCCATCCATCAATGGAAATACAGAACACAGGCTCATTCTTGAGGCGAGCTTCTGTTTCCTCGTTCACTTTCAAGATCATCTTAGGGATGATCTGGGATGACATTATATTCCTGGACGCAAATATTCAAGGAACCGCTTGAACATTGGATGATCCAAAGTTCAAAGAGGTAATCCCAGAGCGAGAATCATCTCAGAAAGTCTTTTGTTCCCTTCATCAGGCGAAAATATCTGATTCTTGGCAGCGATTTGAATCTGCCTAATATTCTGCCTGACTTTAACATCCTTGAAATGCATTGACAAGTCCACATTGCTCTCGTCTATTTTTTGACAATGCACTGCATGTTTTTTCATTAAAGCAGGTCTGACGGCCTTCCCCGTTTTCTAGAAACTTCCGAAGAACTAACGGACACCTGAGAACTGATAGGAGAACTGGCAGACGTGGATTGAGCTGATGACGATATATCAGCGCACAGTTCGTCTTCTGAATCGCAAGCATTTGCGATGTTTACATAGGCCAAAATATTTGATTGCATTTTTGAAATAATAATAGAACTATAGTGTCGAATACTGGAGGAGGTGTGTGAAGTAAGACTGTAAAAAAATATGCAGAAAAGCTAATATCTATCTAGAGGCTAAGTCTTGATCGGGATAGGGATAATATTTATTTTTGAATAGTTGATTTGGCCAACAGTAATCTAGAATACAACTCAATAAAAGCTTTCGATTGAGACAATGATATGCTCTCCCGATTGGCAAGACCTACGACACAAGGTAAAATATCGAATTCGTCTTTCTTATTCTTTACTAACTAGACTACTTAGCTAGATCAATAATTACAGTGAATCCAGAAGAATAAAGTAACGATTTATAATAAAACAAATCCGTTGTTAAGATATTGTGCATCTCAGAGCAACAGAGTAAATGATGTGGAGTAGATACTAAAAGAAATGAAAGGAACACGTTAGCTTGAAGCTTCAGTAAGTCATTGTTGACATTACCGTGTCGCGAGATTTCGCGCTCTGAAACTAACAGTATTTCATAAATAAGGTATTACTCCTGAGTTGTTAACGACCGTTCCTACAACCGGGTAACCCAGCCTGGTCGAAACCATAATGCCGTCTCTTCATCCCAAAGATGAGAGCAGACTTCGTTAAATCACCGACTACGGTCAACGCTATTTGTTCTTATTTGACTTGACTTTCTTTTGTATTTCATTTCTGTTCATTTTCTTTCTTTTTGTCGGGACACTTCTGTCCTTTATGTGATTTCTTTTCTTGTCTTTCGTCACGATGAGTTCATCGATGACTTTATTCCTTTTCTTTATCCTATTATATAACCAGCTTATTCGTGTACTTAGATCGACAGTTTTCAAGCCAGAATAAAGCACCAGTTACAGTACAAAAACCAGTATCTTGATTTCTCTCTTTCTTTATAGAACTCTAGTCTCTATAAAGCCCGGATCCTTAACCAGACTTCCTTATAAGGATCATCGTCTTATAGTGTATTACGTCCTGATTTGGAAACTCCCAATCCAAAATAGAATCTACGCTAAAACTAGTTTAAGAATAATTACCAAATAGGAAATTACCCGGTTCAGCAGTAGTTTGTATAACGATATAAAAATATCGTAACAGACAATTAATAGAACGATACAGAAGTAGAGATCTCGAAAGAACGTCTAATTAACAGATCGTTGTGTTTGACTAGCTTCCGGTTTGGAGTACGGAAGGATTTCAGGAGACTGGAGAGTGCTTAAGGATAAATAGTAATAATATATTTAGAGGCTGGCTTAAGACTATCGAGTAAAACATTAAACTGGACCCCTTATATATTCTTACGGGGTCTTCACATAGAAACAGAACAAAAGAACAAATACGTAATAACCACGGAACTTTCGGAATCGGACGAAAGAACCTTTGTCCTTCAGAGGTAATCGAGAAGCTAAATCGTCGAGGTAATGAAAGTCTTCGACGATCTAAAACGAAAGTAGTAAACTTGGGAACAATAACATCCTTTTAGGAATTATTGTCTTTCTGGGTTACCCGGCTTCAAGGCCGGTTGCTAACACTAGTATTTACGCACCCAAAGATGTTAACCGCGTAAACAAACGTTTGCCATGGTAACCTGGCGAAAATGAGAAGAAAATCTATTTTTCTGTGGGGCTCAATAATTTGTTTTTTTTTGGGTTTTGTCCCAAGAAATCTGTTTTTCTGTGAGGCTCAGGGTCTTAGCTTTGTCCCAACACCCCTTCAAAAATCTTTATAATTGAAAAGAGGGTAACAAAACAAAACTTCAAGTTACTTCACCACCACCAAACTTCACCAACAACCAATTTCACCCAATGGCATCCTTTAGATTCTGTTTAGAATGGTAAGATCAGTATAATACTCTGTGTTTTGTGTTGTTTTACTAAAATAAGTTTGTTTCTTTAAATAGTAATAATATGCTTTACCCAAAAGAGGACAAGATTCATCAAAAATTACGATACGCATGCAGGAATTGTTCATATACTCAAGAAGCAGAGAATGCATGTATATTTAGAAATGAACTTGTTTCTAATGTATGTGAAACAGCAGGAGTTACACAAGATATTGGACTTGATCCAACATTACCTAGATCAGATAAACAATGTCCAAGATGTTTGGATAAAGAATGCGTTTTTTTCCAAAGTCAACAACAACGGGCAGAGACAACAATGATATTATTTTATGTTTGTGTAGAATGTAATTATATATTTCAATCAGTTTAACACTACTTACATAGCTCTTGGTGCCATTTGAACAATTTTTGAATATCCTTTTGATAATAATTCTCTTGCCACAATACCATGAATACGTGTACCTAATGGATCTCCATTATCATTAATTAAAACGCATGCATTATCACCAAATTTGATATAACTTCCATCAGGACGTAATCTTTCCTTTAATGTTCGTACAATAACTGCATGTTTAATATCTCCTCTTTTCACTTTTGTTGATCCAACAACTGTTGCACTTGCTGATGATGATGCACTCTTTGATGATTGTCTATTAACACCAGTCTTCTTTACAACAACTGTAATCTTATCTCCAATCTTTCCTGGTCTTTTAAATCCTTTGCCAAACACGTGAATACATTCTGCCAGCTTAGCTCCTGAGTTGTCGATAACGTTTATAATTGATTTCAGGTAGATCATCTTCAAAGGCTGTGTTGATGATGGTGGTTTATACAAATTTTTTTCTACTTTTTCAAACTCGTTCCCACTTCATCACCACCACCACCACCCAACCTCACCCGACACACCTCAACAATGAGCGATAATGTCAAACCAGAATCTGCAGCAGCAGCAGCAACATCATCATCAACTGAACCACAAGAACATATAAATATTAAAGTAACAGATTCAAATAATGAAGTCTTCTTTAAAATTAAACGATCAACACCATTAAAAAAATTAATTGATGCCTTTTGTGAACGACAAGGTAAATCAAAATCTTCATTAAGGTTCCTTTATGAAGGTGAAAGAGTTAATGAATCTGATACTCCTTCATTATTGGAAATGCAAGATGGTGATACTCTAGAAGTACATCAAGAGCAGGTAACGCGCCGGGTTTTTTTTGTCAACATTTTCTTGTACAATTGCTAACTCGTTTTTTTTTTTTTTTTTTTTCCTCGGCGCAATAGGTTGGCGGAATGTGTAATTAGAAATATTGGTAGACATTTTTATTTTTATTTTTATTTTTATTTTTATTTTATTTTATAAATTGTATTACCTGCTCCCCACACCCCCCCCTTTACACGTAAATTGCATCATACCTTGACGCTTCAACAAGACATTGTCCAACAATTTCTAAATATTGTGTAATTGAATTAACCATTAATGAATTAATCACTTTATCCCCAGAAACAAGAATAATTAAATCCATTCCACATTTAATTATACCATCATCATCATCTGATGATAATGAACAACTTGCTTGATAAATTGACCTTTGATAATTTATTATAATATATGGAATATACATTTCTTTTAATTCTTGCTCTTGTTGATTACCATTATCAAACCATTCATTATATATAATATCAGTCGCTTTAATTCTTAAATTATCAAATTCTCTTTTTGCAAGATTCTTCCATGCAATATTACTTGTATATTGATTCTTTTCTTTAAATATCCTATCCCATTTATTTATACCATCAATTGTCTCTAATAATCTTGAATATTCACTCAATTTATAACATTCTTGTTGATTATTATTATACTTTGGCATAAATAATCCATATAATTCCAAGGCAATATTCACATTCTTTCTTTTTAAAACACGATTAAATATCTCAATCGTTGCATCTAGTGCTTCATTATTCATACCAGCTTGTAATAACCATTCAATACCTGCAACAAGTCTCATATCAACAGCTTCTTGTTCTTGTTCATCATCATCTTGAATATTTGTCATTTTCTCTTGCTCATTAAATAATTTTTCCATACTTTGACTCAATACTGATTGAATATCAATTCCATATTGATTTGCAAGCTTAAATTGACGATTCCTAATTTCATCATCACCAAGGGAAAAGATTCCAGCTAAAAAAAATGAATATGCATCATTATCTTGTAATTGACTTGAATAAAGGGGTATTAAATCATCTTTACCAATCATTGATAAATATTCAATATATGTTGAAACTATAACCTTTATATCATTTGTATTATCAATTGCATCAATACTATGCAAAAATAATACTGCATGTACAAGAAATCTTAAAAAATGTGGTGATTCAAATAATAAATTATCATCATCATCATCAATTGATTTACTAGCTGCATCCATAATCAGTTGTTCAATACCATTATTCATAATTGATCCTTCAAAAACACGAAATGGATCTTGTGATTGAGATTTAATTATTGGACTTGATGAATTTGATAATAAATCAAGAATTTCTCCAATCTTTTTATAATTCCTCGTGCCATTAATAAATTCATCTAAATTTATAACTGTTAAATTATTCACATATGCAAGTAATTGTGTCAACCATGTATCACATAATGCAACAACACTATCAACATCACAAGACATTATACCATAAATTCCACGTTCAATTTTACTTATTTTATTTGTTTTTGAAACTTTACCGCACATATGCCTCCATAATTTTTTATTCCTTGTACCATATGGTTTAATTTCGTCCCCATCAATAGAAAATCCATCTAATTTGGAATTCCTATATTCAATCATTCCATTCATTGTAATCTTTAAGGTTAAATTCCCTGTATCTTTACATACTTTTTGAGCTTGATTAAATTCACCAATTTGCATTAATTCAAATATATATTTATATATTCTTAAATCATATTCTATATCTGCTGGACTTAGTGATAATCTTTCTTGTCTTATTGGTGCATCCATATCCAGATCTGTTATAATCTCTTGTTGTTGTTGTTGTTGATCACCAAATATACTCCTTGTAGATATTTGATTAATTTCCTTTTGTCGAATTAAATTCCTTGTATATTGCCATTTACTACCACGTAATTCTGGTTCAACTGGCATTGGTAATGATTTACGTATCCAATCAATAATCAAAAGTAATTCCCTCGCCTCGGGATTACTTTCATAAAATATCTGTTCCATTGCTGCATTTGTTAATCTCTTGTCTTTATCATCTTCATCTTGAGCAAATCTTCTCGATTCTGCTGTCAATCTATGCTCGTATAGGATCTCAATCAACTCCCATGTCTGTGCTTCTAATTCCCAATCCTGAATCTGTTGTTCAATATCTTCTTCTTCTTCCCCTTCTTCTTCTTCTTCACTAAGTCTGATTGCCTGTTTTGCTGAACATGATCTATATATTCCAACTAATTCAAATGGATCCTTTAATTTATCAAAATTACTTAATGCATGAGCGAACTCGTCAATATCTGTAGTCGTCGTAGTCGTCGTTGGTGATGGTTCTGGCATTTTTTGCCCAACACTTGGTAAATGGGGAGGTTTTATTTTTTTATGGTGTTGGTTGTAAACAAGAGTTCTTTTGAGATTGTTTTGATTATCAGATAATCTAATCTAATCTCATCTAATCTCATCTCCCAACCCCCACCCTTTTTTTTCGCCGTGCACTACACCAAAATTTCTGCAGTGGGGAACCATTTTATTGTGGGGAATCCAATAACAAGATTACTCATCTTCTCGCCTTTGAGGTTTTTATATACACCAAAACATCCCATGGCAGAGTGTCCATAACCCCATCCATTATGATGGAACAACAAGAAGAGGATGAAAAGGAATCAATTACTATCGAGACTACACAAGACGAGGATAATAATAATAACAACAATAAGAATGGTGTTGAGATACCAGAGTACATGGATCATGGATATGCGTGGGTGATTGTTATTGCAGTTAGTGGAATCATGCTGGTTACATGGGGGATTAATAGCTCATTCGGAGTATATTTAGCATACTATTTAAAAGAGGACCCATTTAATGAACAAGGACAAAATATAAATTATATATATGCAATGACAATGGGGTTAAGTGTATCACTTGCATTACTTGTACCACCAATTGTGAATGGATTAATTCAAAAGGTAAAAGATCCAAGAATACCAATATTAATTGGATTATTAATTGAATTTATTGGATTATTTACTGCATCATTTACTACTCGAGTTTGGCAATTACTTCTTACTCAGGGATTAGCATTTGGTCTTGGATCAGGATTTATGTTTGCTGCTGCTGTACCAATTCCAGCACAATGGTTTCATAAAAGAAGAAGTCTTGCCCAAGGTATATGTGTTGGTGGTAGTGGATTAGGTGGATTAATATTTTCATTAGGAGCTAGTTCAATGTTGACAAGATTTGGATATAAATGGTCATTTAGGATATCAAGTTTTATTCAATTAGCAACAAGTCTTGTCTGTGGAGCATTAATTAAATTACCACCAACCCATTCATCAATAAAACCATCAAATTATAAATATTTTAATTGGGAATCATTAAAAAGGATTGATTTTATTTTCCTTTGTTTATTTGGATTTTTTTCAATGTTTGGATATACAGCAATATTATATTCATTATCTGCATATTCAACAAATATATTACATGTTAATAATCATAAATCTGGTATTGTAACTGCATTAATGTGTCTTTCAAATATGTTTGGTCGTCCAATTGCTGGATTTTTAAGTGATAAATTTGGTAGATTTAATATTACCATTTTATATACAATAATTTCTGGTCTTTCAAGTTTATTATTATGGACATTTGCATTAAATTATCATTTAATTTTATTCTTTGCAATTTTTAATGGGTTCTTTCATGGTATCTTTTGGGTAAGTGCTACACCATTAACTGCTGAAATCGTTCAATTACATCATTTACCAAGTAATTTAAGTCTTATTTGGTTGACTGCTTTCCCTCCATTATTACTTGCTGAACTTATTGCAATTGCAATTAGAGGTAATAATGGTAGTAATAAAATTGCATTCCAGGGCATTGCAATATTTTCTGGTTCTTGCTTCTTGATTGCTGCTGCTTGCTTAACAGTTACAAGACATAAAGCAAAAAGGATAAAATCAATTTCTCGTATACATTCTATTGTAATAATATAAAAAAAATTCAATAAATAAAAAAAATAAATAAAAAAGTAAAAGAAAAAAAAATATTACACCTTAAAAAAATTCAAATCATTCCATATCAACCTCCTTTATACGCTCTTCACTACTCCCACCAGCCTTTTCAATAAAAACTGTTGTAAACTCCTTCTCAACTTGACGCTTTTGTGGTTGTGGTGGCATTGAATTAAACCCACTTAATCCATCACCCATATGAAAAACAGATTTTGATCTAAATTCTGCAGCTGCAACACATGCTCTTGCATCAGCAGCTGCTGATAACATATATGATGATGATGATGATGGTTTATTATTATTATTATTATTATTTTGATTTTGTTTATTACCACCACCACCAGCTTCATTATTATTATTATTATTATTATTATTATTCCTCATTTGATTAACAATTTTATTTATTGTTTGAACTAATAATCCTGGTTTTAATGGTTTTGATAAATATTCATCCATTTGTGCTTGAATACAACGTTCACGATCACCAAGCATTGCATGCGCTGTTAGGGCAATAATTGGTATACGATTTGGACTTAATGTTTGCCTTTCCCATTCTCTTATAAATGCGGTTGCTTCAAATCCACCCATTAATGGCATTTGTACATCCATAAGTACAACATCATATCGTTTTCTTCTTACTGAATCAACTGCTTCACGACCATTCTCAACAACATCAACACGATGTTTATACTTTTCCAATATCCTTACTGCAAGCTTTTGATTAACAATATTATCTTCAGCTAATAATATATCATATGTAAGTTCACCATCACTATTTAATGGAGCCACCCGTGATTCAAGTGCCGGTCTTAAAACATTCCCCAAATCTTGAACAGAACATGGAATATTCCCATATGAAGTAATTCCTAAATTTAAACATAATTTAAGATTTACCTGTAACATTGATGGATTCAATAAAACTAATGGAACATACTTTAAATGATTAAGTGTTCTTAATTTTGTTGCAATTTGTAAACTATCAACAACAATAGTTTCAAATTTTGGTCCTGATTCATCCTTTGGTAATGGTGCTTCTTCAACACTATTAACAACAAATGGTTTTAAATTAATCGTTTCTAATCCTCGAACAACATTATTTGTAATTTCTGGATCTTTATTTGTATCAATAAATAATATATCATGTCCCTTGAATGGATATAATATTTCTGTTAATCTTTGTAATGATATATCTGCAACTTTTACTCGTACAGTAAAATAAAATTGACTACCTTTACCATATTCTGATGTAACCCATATATCACCACCCATTAAATTAATTAATTTTTTTGATATACTTAATCCAAGACCAGTACCACCAAATTTTCTCGTTGTTGATCCATCTGCTTGACAAAATGTATCAAATATAACCCCAAGTTTATCATTACGAATTCCAATTCCTGTATCAGCAACACAAAATTCTAATGTAATTTCATCAAGTGGTGGTGGTAATAATACTGATGCTGCTGATGATGCTGCAATCCTTTCTTGTCTATTAACTTCTCTTACTGTTAATAAGACTTCACCTGATTCAGTAAATTTAATTGCATTCCCAACAAGATTAAGAATAACTTGTCTTAATCTGAAGGCATCTCCAATTAAATTATCTGGGAATGGTTCATCAATTCTATAAACTAAATCAAGTGGTTTTTCATTAGCTTTAACTGCTAATGTTTTCAATGCAGCAAAGACAATCCCTCTTAATGAAAATGGTATCCTTTCCATTGTCATTCTATTTGCTTCAATTTTTGAAATATCAAGAATATCATCAATTATTGTTAATAATGAATTTGCTAAATTATGAACAATTGCCAACATTTCACGTTGATATTGAGTTAATTCAGTATCTAAAGATAATTGAGTCATTCCAATTATTCCATTCATTGGGGTACGAATTTCATGTGACATATTTGCTAAAAATTCCGATTTTGCACGATTTGCTAATTCTGCTGCTTCCCTTGCAGCAGTATTCCTTTGAATTGATTCTCTTAAATTTAAAACCATTTGATTAATTTTTGTTTTTAATGCATCCATTTCACCTGATGCTTCAACAGTAATAAATCTTGTAAAATCACCATCAGTTGCTGCAGCAGTAATTTGTGCAAATGCTCTTACTTGGGTTGTAAGATTTGCAGCCATTGTATTTACATTTGTTGTAATTTCTTTCCAAAGACCATCAACATCTGAAACTTGTGCTTGAACACCTAATTTACCATCAATACCAACATCTTTTGCAACTCTTGTTACTTCACTTGCAAATACTTGAAGTCTATCAACCATTGTATTAATTGTTGATTTTAATGCGAAAACTTCACCACGTGCAACAACATCAATTTTTTGACTTAAATCACCATTTGCAACAGCTGTTGTAACATGGGCAATACTTCTTACTTGAGTTGTAAGATTTGATGCCATTACATTAACATTTTCAGTAATTTCTTTCCATGCACCTTCAACATCTTCAACTTTTGCTTGTCCACCAAGTATACCTTCAGTACCAACAGCTCTTGCTAATGTTGTAACTTCAAATGCAAAATTTGATAATCTATCAACCATTTTATTAATTGTTGATTTTAAATCTAATAATTCACCTCTACAATTTGCGGAAACTTTTTGACTTAAATCACCACGGGCAACAGCTGTTGTAACTTTAGCAATATTTCTTACTTGATTTGTAAGATTTGAAGCCATTGCATTAACATTATCAGTTAATTCTCTCCAAATCCCTTCAACACCTTCCATTAATGCTTGTCCACCAAGTCTACCTTCAACCCCAGTTTCACGTGCAACTCTAGTAACTTCAAATGCAAAAGTTCGTAATTGTTCAACCATTGTATTAATTGTCTTTTGTAATTCTAAAATTTCTCCTTGAGCATGAACATTAATTTTTCTTGATAAATCACCTCTTGCAACGGCACGTGTAACATCAGCAATTTCACGTACTTGATCAGTAAGATTTGATGCCATAATATTTACATTATCAGTTAATTCTCTCCAAATTCCTTCTGTACCTTCAGCTTCAGCTTGACCACCAAGTGCGCCACCAGCAACTTCTGTTGCAACCCGTGTAACTTCATTTGCAAACCTTTGTAATTGATCCATCATTGTATTAATAGTATATTTAAATTTAATAATTTCAGGATCCATCTCTTGATCACGAATTGTAACTTTTTTACTTAAATCTCCATGACTAACAGCAGTAACAACTTCTCCAATTTCCATTAAAGCTCTTTGAAATGCTCGATTTCCTTGTTGAGATTGTCTTAATTCTCTTTCCAATAAATCAATATTCATAAGGTTATGTTGATCCGGGTCAATTGCATTTCGAAAGGTACCTAATAAAGCTTGAGAACGAACTAAATCATGTTGTAATTCAGCGATACGATTTCTTTGTTCATCAAGATCATGTTGTTGACATTGAACAGTTTGTCTTAGAGCTTCTAATTCTTCTGGTAAAATGTGAACTAATCTTGTTGTATTATTGTTTGTGTGATGAACCAAGTGGGCAATTGGTGGTTGTTGTTGTTGTTGTACAAGAGCAGTACTATTATCATTACTACTACTGTTGCTGTTCATTTGGTGTTGCTGGTGATTGAAAATTTCAGGAGGCGAGTCAGAAACGTAGCGATGTTGAAGACTGCAGGGAAAATGATGAACTTTGAGTGCTTTACATACTCCAGTATCGAGTGGTGCTGTTGGAGCAGCAGGAGGAGGAGCAGCAGCATTAGCATAAAGACATAGACCACCAATAGGAGCATGGTGACTATTACCATCATCACAAGGAGAACCAGGACATGAATTACTAGTTACTTGAAGAGCATGAAAAGTTTTCCATAAACTTGTAAGTTCAACTTCAAGTATTGATCTTAAATGTTGAGGATCAGTTTGAACAACACCAGTTGCAGCGGCAGCACTAGCAGCAGTACCAGGACCAAGAGCACGATCAACTAATGGAGCTTCTTGAGCTGCATGAATTTGAACTAAATCTTCAATTCTCCTCAGAGTATGATCAATCGCTACAGCGTAGTCACTATCCATGGGCATGGAAGGAGCAAAAGAACAAGCGGGACTTGCTCTTAAAAATAAAGGAAAGGATATTGGACCCTAAAATGAAGATGACTTAGTTAGCCCACGTCGAGATGAATGAATAAAATAAATAAATAAATAAGTTTTTAATGATTTACTTTGGGGGGAGAATATTATTTTTCGACCGAAGCGAACTAAGACAAAAAAATAAAAATAAAAGTAATATTAAATTCTCTTTCTCTTTCTAATTTTTGCCCCGGGGAAGAAAGAGACAAGGTGGATTGGGAAGAAA